>CATQJL010000001.1:84480328-84622916 GCA_958299035.1 Cylicocyclus nassatus
ACTTCTGATGTCTTCAAAAACGAAAAATGCAAGGATCATCTTTCCTTGAGTAGCATGAGAGGTCCTAGGTACTGCAAAAGTTTCAAATTCTGGGATGTAACTCAACAAAAAAATTTGGGAGTCAAGAAATGCGATAATGCTTAAAAAGGCCAGGTGTCCTTATAATTATGTCCAGCTTGCAAAACAGGCTTTTTCGAATTGTTCATTTTTCTCCGTTCGAACGGGATTGGAAGCCGTTCTGAGGACTTATGGTAGGCTTACATGCGCACCATACAGCAAAGTTTCAGACAGAATCACTGACAAGAACGAAAATTACGACGATTTCTAGAGTGTCTCTGTAAATATGTCCAGCACTGTAGTAGATGCACCTTGATGTTTCTGTAAGATTTTCAATGTGTATCAAGTCCTTTGCTGTGGCGCGCTTACAAATTCAAACAAATAGATGAAGAAATAAATTATAAGCACATAGACGTCTACCTCTATCCATGAAGCAAAGTATGGTTTTCTCATTAGTCAACGCCGATTTTAGGAAGCAGACTATTCCAAAACGATCTTTGCTGTATTTGCTTGAGGCTGCCGCACAATACATCCAAGACAGAATAATATAAATGTTTGAATTCTCGCATTGGCAATCCACAGAATTCATCAGGTTCACATAAACTGAACCATCTTCAAGCATGCTTGTGTATTTACAGAGAGGAGAATGGAAAAGGAAATGACAAAGTAAACTTGCATCACTAAAGATGTACGACATACAAAGAAGTTCTAGAAGCTATTGTTGCACACCATAGTAATTCAACACTTTTCTCAATAATTTATATGGACTAACACTTTTAAGCATTCGGTCTAGCAATAAGCCTTTCACCGCGAGCATAGGTAAGACCAGAGAAGGTTTCGTTTGGTTTCGAAAACAGGGTCTGTTGTGTCAAGTGGCAGAGAGCAATTACAAGAGCATGTCCCCGATTTCGAATTTCAAGAAAACAAAAGGACGAAAAAAACTCGCAGGAGAAAACGGTACTTTGACCTTTTTGCACTCCCTTCATCTATCGCAGGGTCTGACACGGCTGGCTTACAAAGTTCCTTAAAGTTGGATAAACTGGCCAAAAACTCGAAGCTTACGAGATGTAGCTTATAACCGTTTTCGCATGTGCTTGAACTGTGAGAGCTGCTGCACTGAATGTAACCGGGATCGCGTGACGAGCAAGTAGTCAAAGGGAACAATGGTCTCTTGTTGCAGACACCGGAACAGACTAGGCGCCAAATTGGAAGATTTGGGAGTTCAGTATGAGAAGATAGCTATGCTTAAAGGCACAATGTTAATAGGAGAAACACAAATAGTAGCAAAAAAAACTCTAGAAAAACTACTTTCTTGTGGGTACCTATAAGAAAATCAAAGAAGAGGAAAGATGATTGACTGAACGAAAGACCTAGCACTACAACAAAGCTTTTATAAGCATGACCAGTGCTAGCTGTGGCTTGCGCTGGCCAGCTAGGTTGGCAGGGTCTTAAAGGAAGATCCGCCCATATTGGGAGGTGATATTTGAGTGGTAGAAAAAAGTCTATGACTAAGTCATTGCTCAAGCCTGCTAAAGGCGCGACTAAGAAAACCATTTACCTAAAAATGTTTACTCGCCTATTCATTGCATGAGTTTCGATATCTTTGGGACTCGCCTATTTATTGCATGAGTTTCGATATCTTTGGGTCTTTGGTGACCTTCAAACCGTCTACGCGCTGAGCGAAAAGATTCGCATCATTGTCTAGGGCACCTTTTGCGCCTCAGAACACACCTTCTGACCAGAGGCACTGCAATTAGATTTAACCACATGTATCGCAGTATGGGTTCTTGATAAAACTGCAGAATATTCACTGCAATCAGCTACATAGTTACGAAAAGGTTAAGAAAAGTTTGAATCTTACCATGCTAAATTATGGACCGCCGGTTCGTAGCCTCATTATTGTGACGGTTACGACTATCAAAATTTACTACATGGAGCCACATGCATTGACATCCACATCGAGAGAGGAAGAAGGAGGGGATAGGGGAGATCTGCAGTTCAGAATGCCTACCGACATTTTAGTGGCTATATTATGCTTCACTAATAGCCTAAGGAACTGAAAAAGACGTCGTACAAGCTGCGTTTTTGAATTTTTTGTACATCTGTAATCTTCGGAGTATGTCGCCCTTCTCTCCACCTCCTCTGCTTCCCCCAAAATTTCGAAGGAGTAATCCTATTCATTTCATAAAAGCCTCACTTTGAGTCTGAAAAGTCGGCTATCCAAAAAATCTGCATAAACGCTGCCACTTTTGTTACGGTGCAGATTTTTTATATCAAAGTCACACAAATGTTGACATATATCTGCATCAAAAGGTGCGTAACTCGTGCATAATGTGTTCGTGGTCATACTTTTCGCGAACTGTGAACTGTGAACTTTTCGCGTTCAAATACTTTTGGCGATGTTTTCATATGGTAGACTCAACTCATAAAGACAGCGTCCGCGCGGATTTGAGAGCATCTCAGCCTTAACAGAACACTAAGGCGGCTCAGCAGATCACAGCCGGATCAACAATATTCTGCAGTTGCGGCTGGGCTATGGTTTGCATGGGAAAGCCGCTTCATCAATCTGTTTAGACTGAGGTGCTCCCAAATCTGCGCGGACACTGCCTTGGAAGGAGTTCCAGAGTTACACAAATTGACCCTCAAGTACTATTGCATTTTCGACTGCTTGCTATATCATGTGTGTTCGATTTTTGTAGTCAGATTTATTATGATTTGCAAAGGATAATTATTTGGCTGTAAATCCTATCATAGTTCAAGTGAATTAGTTTAATAATGATACGACTTCTTAAGGCAGCCAACATGCAAAGATTCAAAGCATTTATGATAACCGCTTACTAAACGAGCCGCCCACCTGCTCTTGACTACTGAGTATCGGTGGAGGAGGAGTGTCAAGCTGAGGTGGCGAAAATCTGCCTGGATCGTAGACTGGTGGCGTCGGGTTGTCTGGGCATCGTTGCTGCTGCTGTTGCTGAAACAAACATTATCACTCAGTATGAGAGTGACTCAATTTTAAATTTTGCCTTTTCCCCCATGCAGCTGTGTATTTACTAGCAAACTCCTCCACGGTAGCATTTTTGAAAGCTTTAACAATTGCTCAAAAGAGAAAAATACAATGGCCTGAATTATAGTTCCAAATGCGTGGTACACTTTGTTATCAATTGCTCCTGGTACAGCTGCGTTTTTGTGTTTGCAAGCCTACTCTCAGTCATCAAAACAAACCTCGTTTTCGTTCGATTATTCAAAAGAATCAAAAATTTTGAAGAAAAGCATCCTTGGAAACTGGCCAAAATAACATCTCCTAAAAATGTGAAAGTTTGACATCCTTAGCACAAATACTTATTGTGAAAGTTTGACATCCTTAGCACAAATACTTATGAGCGAATCTTGTTCTGAGCACACGAACTTTTGCGTGACCACATTCTGGCTGCGTACCTTCGATAGTATTGAGACATTCCAGGAGGTGAAGGTTGCTCTTATGCATGCTACTCATGAAAGATAATGTTTTGAGAAAATAAAGAAGGGTAATAGAGAATAGAATGGCAAACGAGAATAAACTGTTAGAAACTGAGGTTGCAATAGTGTTAAATTCTGCTTTCGATAAACTAGAATCGCAGTTTTCGCAGGATGGCCTTCGCAAACTCCGAAGAGAGAGAAGCTGAATTCCTTTTTTTGCAATAAACTGACAAGCAAGCACAATGGAACGGAAATCACTATGAAGAGGATGAACAGGAAAAACATGGTTACATAAACGGGAATTGTTGTTTCTTCAAGTTCGAAATGCAAGTCAAAAGTAAGCTGATTTTTCATGCACCCTCTGATTTTTTGCCCCTTGTTGCTTTTGTTCCTAGCGACATTATTTGCGCTGTTATACTCGTCATTCTTTGCAAGAAACCCTTAAGTATGAAAAAAAATGTTCCCGGCTTACTTCAGAGCAGCTACAAAAACAATTTTTGTAGCCGTCTCCAAATCTCATCAGAATCGAGAAGTAAGCCCGGCGACCTTGTTTGCAATAAAGACAAGAGCAAAGTCTATCGGATGCACATTGTCAAAAAAGATTAGACTGAACAAAAACAAGGATATTTGAGAACACTGTTTTTGCCAGATTCGTGCAAATCAAAAAAGTAAGTTCCGCGATGTTGTCAGCGAAATCAGAGCTAGAGGATAATATACAAATTGTTAAAAATGGATCCTAAACGACGAAGAGGATAAACAGGAAAAACATGGTTACAAGAACGGAAGTGTTGTTTCTTCAAGTTCAAAATGCATATAAAAGCTAAGCTGATTTTTAAGCACTGATTTTTTGCCCTTTGTTGCTTTTGTTCCTGGCGACAATATTTCGTTGTTATACTCATCATTCTTTGTGGCGTCAGACCCAAATCTTAGTGAAGTGCGCGTGTGGGGCGGGGGGAGGGGAGGAGGCAGCGCGCGGAGTGGAGGCGCAGCCCTACAAAGGATAAAGAGCGAGCCGCTGGGCATTTGGCTGTGGTCGAGATTTCCTCGGTCTTGACGAAACCTTGCAACATTATTCATCATATCGTCGTCAAAAAACTTTTGTCAAGAATTGCTTCTCGACAAGATAGACTTGCAATTTCGTGCGCAACTCTCTGCGCGAACTAAGCAAATTTCTTGATTTTTATTGAACTCCAACAGTCTCTCTAGAGTCCAAGAAAAGGTTTGCTGGAGAACAGTGCGGCTATTTTTTAAATAATCACAAAAGCTCGTTTTCAGCACGGAAAAGGCAAACTTTTGATAGTCGGAATGTTTTGAAACTACTACTCTCTTTCATTCGCAATCATTCTGATTTAGTCGTGAGCTCGTATCCGGGGGTTCGCCAGGGTGTTTTCCGTTTTTCAAAGTAAAGACTTTAGTTTCTTTTGTCGCTTAGTAAAAGCTTATTAGAGTACATGGTTTTATTAGGTTGTCCGGAAATTAATGCCCGTTTTGAATTTCAATCGCAATAAGTCATAAACTTCTCACTTCTAAATAGGATGCAAAATACCATTCGATAGAGCAAAGCAAGCTCTACATGATGGCTCTCTTGCTTTTGCAACAGCTCTCATCCACCTCGAGTTTCGAGCCAAAAACTAAAAAGACTCAGCAGCCCGAAAAATCGAAAAAAATCGTAACTCAGTTCATAAAAATCCTACAAAAATTCTTACTTGCTCACGTAAACACTATCCACATAAAACATCTATATACGCCTTTGCCGTATTTTTTCTTCTGCTAGAAACCAGGAAAACGGAAATTTTCGTGCATTTTCCAAAGTGATACTGTGCCGTCCCCACATAGGTAGTTGTATACCACAAGCCTGTAGAAGTATAGACCCAAATTTTTAGCTCTCTACAGCCTTTAGTTTTCGAGAAATACCGAACATAGCGTCCCCTAGTTAGGTGGTCCAAGCTGAAACTCAAATTTCTCGAGGACTAAAGCCTGTAGAGAGCTGAGAATTTACGTCTGTACTTCTACAGGTTGGTACTGTACGACTACCTATGTGGGGAAGGCACAGCATCACTTTCGCAAATGCACGGAAATTTCCGTTTTCTTGATTTCTAATAGAGGAAAAAATACGGCAAAGGCGTATATAGATGTTTTATGTGGATAGTGTTTACGTGAGCAAGCAAGAATTTTTGTAGGATTTTTATAAACTGAGTTACGATTTTTTTCGATTTTTTGGGCTGCTAAGTCTTTTTAGTTTTTGGCTTGAAACTCGAGGTGTGTAAGAGCTGTTGCAAAAGCAAGAAAGCCGTCTTGTAGAGCTTAATTTGCTCTATCCAATGGTACTTTGCAACCTATTTAGAAATGAGAAGTGTTTGACTTATTGCAGTTGAAATTCAAAACGGGCATTAATTTCCGGACAACCTAATATATAGCGAAGGTATGATTGATTGTGTAGTGACAATTAAGTTGTTTAAAAAGTAAGCCCGTACTTTCAGCAATTTACTCCTTGCACAATCATTTGAATCCAGCAGATCAATAGAAAACATGCTCCCTATCGTAACCCGTCACATATCGCTGATGCCTAAACAGCCTCCAGATAACTCTCGCATGCCTGCGGACTGACGACTTCAGAGTGATCGAGCTCGATTCCAGTAAGCTACTTCCTTGAAAAGTATTTTAGCAATGACCGGGAAAGGCAACAATGAGGTGGAGGTGACGGATATTGCTGGATGGTTCAGTGTCAATCTTTTGGGTAATTCTTATTCTCAGAAATAAAAAACGTGTTCGTTTATATACAGGAGAGATTATTTCTGCTCCTGGGTGCACCACTTGTTGCAACGCAATTATATCCTGTATTTGCCAACCGAATACTTCGGCGATAACCATAAACTGACAACGGTGGATGACCTCTTGATGATCTCATTAAATTGATGACTTTCTTTTGGTTAGGCTCAGCTTTTGAAATGTCTTTGCTTTCCTGTTGCAAATCCGCTATTTCTCCTTTGTTAACCTTGGCACCACGTTTCAACTCCATCCACAATGTTTCGGAATAAATCGGCAGTCAATGTGGCTGAGTGAAGACGCTGGGGCGCACCTGGTTATTCTCTGTACATATGTCAGTAAACAAACACTGCGATAATTCCGCCTTTATGTATAGGGGCCTGCAGAATCGCGAGAGTCGAACGTGCGTACGGCCATTGCGCCCACGTCAGATGTGCGTTCGACGACTCAGGTAGGTGCCAGACTTATCCTGTTGAACAGGTTCATTCGGTTCACCACCCTTGCTGTTGGGCAGTAAGTGATTTGACCTATGGACCGAACGAACCGGCTGAAGCAGATAAGCAGGGTTGAGCGTGGGGTCAGGCGCGCCCGACCTGGGGGGTCGTACTGGGGTAAGACAGAGGGGGGGGGGTCGTGATTAGGAAACGAATTCGTTCGATTGAGGAGTTACTACAATTAAGGTGAAGAAGAAAAGCGCTAGTTTAGTGGATATCGCGACCTCACCAGTACTGAAGGAATGAACGGTCTTAAACAGCATACTGATTGATTCCACAATCGAAGTTTCGGCCAAAACTCAAATCTTCATCTTTTACCTTGACATATTATAAATTCATCAAGAAGCTTGCTGTGTGAAATGGGTATCATTTCCGAGCACGTCAAATTACCTCTATGAGTCCTACACAAACCATTATTTACTGCATTATCTAGTGTTTCTCAACGACTAAAAAGCGTGATTTTCAAACATGATCAACTTGTTTTCAAAAGTGAGAAAAGTCAATTTTTTGTACTCGTAACAAAGTATTGTTCCCTAATAGTCTAGGCTGAAAATCGCGCTTTGTATCGCTTGCAAATAGTGGAGTAAGAAATAATGCCAAAATTCCGACCGGCGCGTTTTTCGCCATGACTGCTTCAACTCCACGGATTACCACAAGGCCGAAACAAGTCGAATCAAGTCCAAACACTTACTGTGGAATCTTCGAGGGTTGTGCTAGCGATTCACATAAAACTTGAATAAAAAAGCTTCTTCAATGATAAAGTTAAGGGTCAGGCGCAACCCCACAAAAGGTCAGGACGCCTGAGCTTTTGAAGGGTTGCGCCTGACCCGGTTAACTTGTTTTCAAAATCTAAAAATCGCTCCATTTCTGCTATGAGTATTGAACTCAAAGCCTCTTCTTGCAATACTGCAAATTTGGAGCCAAACAATACACCCCTGTGGGAATTATAGCTCTAAAAGTAGGGCTATCCAAAATCCAAAACTTGCCGTCAAGTTGCGTGTGCTGTGCAATCGCAGAAAGTCGACCTACAGACCTCCAAAAAACAAGAACCTCCCAAAAACGGCTGATCTCTTCGAATTATCACAGCTTGAGGTCCTGGAGGTGAAGCAGAGGGGTCGTTTAGGGGCTTTCACTGGGGGGGGGGGGTCGTTTTGGAAAGACGTGTGCCTGACCTCTTGCTCAACCTTGCAGATAAGTCTGGCACCTGCCTTAGTGACATCAGACGTGCGCGGCGCAATGGCCATACGCACGTCCGACTCTCGCGATCCTGCAGGCCCCTATAGATGTCTGTTAAAACACATCAAATCTCAGCGAAAGTTCTCGCACAACTGATTCTGGCTGGTCTTCCGTTGCTAAGCGTCTCATACCAAGATGTTATGCTGATTGAATAAAAAGGAAAGGCAGAACTTCACAAATCGTATGAGAGGGGAGGTTGTCTTACGAGACAAAGGTTGCGGTGTTGTAAATTTTTGTCCTTATATTCGTGAAAGGTAAAAGTTTGTGAAGCACGGATCCTCCCTTAGTACGCCTTCAATACTGAGAAGCTCAAGTCAGAACGAGATGCGCTGTCATGCCTTGTGTGCGACTAGTCATTTTCAGCTTCCAACAAATTCACACTGAAGAACAAGAGAAAGGCTTATGCATATTTGCTTCTGAGATATCTCCAAAGTTGGATGACTTAAGTCTCACAAACGTCTGCGGTTGCTATTGACTGTTGAACCAGTCCTACACCAGTTTTCATCCCTGTTTTAACCTGATACAGATTCAAAACACGAGGAAACAGAAACTTCGGAAGCTTCGTTTCCGGCCATTGCGTTAGCAATTCAGCAAACAAATTCTAAGTGTAGGTGTCCAGTAACTGACAGAACAGTATATCGAATCAAGATTTCTGGTTGCTCCGTACGGGAATGCATAGTTATGAGCTCGCAAAAATTAAGAACGATAAATTGTCGCTTTACCTCAAGGCAGGAAATTTTTGCTTATAGAGCTATGACTGTCCAGAACAGCCCGACATGTCAGCTGACCGTACAACCACCACATGCCTGGTCAACAATCTTTCATCTGTATTAATTGCAGAACAAGAAAAGTTTTGAGAATGAAATTTAAACCGACTTTCTTCCATCTTTAAACGAAAGGATAGTAGTTGATATAGAAGTGATGAACGTTATTATGAGAGTGCACATACAACGCTCAAATTGAGACGGACTCCATTCTTTCGAGAAGGAATTTGCTTTGTAAATTAAAAAATCTTCAAGTAAACACTGGGATCTAGAACATAGTATAAACTCCTTGAGCTTTTTATTTTATCCTTCACGACAGTTTTTCTTCGGCTTAGAGGGAATAAAGGAGATGACGGTTTGTGTTATTGGAAAGAAGGGCATGAAATAAGTAGTAACACTCAAATGACAGACGCTGTGTAGTAGTGAAATATTGGCTTGACAGAAAGAATTCGCAAATGGTCCATAGCATAAATGAAAGGCTTTGCAAGCAAAAACATCATGTTTATGCTCAAATATAATTTCAAAGAAACAATCACACTCACGCCAAAATAGATGTTGTGTTGCTGCGCTTGATTTGCGTATGATGCGGTGTAGCTACCGTATTGCTGTGGGACTTCCTAAAGGGCTAACATTCAATTGAATAGCAAACAAAGCAGGATAGGTAGTTATCACGTTGATCATCTTAACATGAGTCAGAGTGCCTTCGTGTATTTTTATGCTGTTTGAAATGCTTTTTTTCTCTAATAGGAGCAAGCTACACAGATACTGTCAATCAAAATGATGCAGTTTATTTAGAAAATTACTGACTTGCGGCAGTTTTGTCTTGTCTGTTCGGTTTTTCAATGAAGGAGTAAAAAAATAGAAGAGATCCTTAGTTTCTGTGATATGCAAAATTGTAATGCTTCCTCAAATTTTTGGAAACAACATGATTGTGGTTAAGGTTCGATATAGAAAATTCCTTTCTTGCACAATCATAACAGCAGACCCTATCCCTTCGTTCGCTACGTCTTAGTTTTTCCGCTATTTATTCGAAACCTAGAGCGCTTAACATCCATTATTCGACATTCGCTTATTCTAATTGATAGATTGAGGCAAGCAAAGGTAATCAACAACTCCCACAATGTCCTCCTTTATGTGGTCATGTGCCAGACTTCCTGTTTACATATACCACTGCAAAATGACGGTCTCCCCCGCCGAAGATCGAGTCGCAAGAATTTCGAAACATCTTCACATATCAACTGTGCAAGGTCTTGTTTTGGCTAAGTGATAACAACCCAAATTCTTTGGAAACTCGATTTAGCTTTGTGGGAAGTTTTTGAGAACACGGCTGCCAGGAAGCTCTGAAATATTTTTCCAGACTTTTAACGGCACGCCCTCTATCCCAGAGATATTTTCTGTCTCTTTTCCAAACTGAATTTCTTCCCGCCCTGGTATGTATATCTCTATTAGCCCTGCCACATTATTGGGCGGATGGACGAGGAAAGAGGTAGTTACAGAAAACACCAAATTGAACACAAAAGCAATTGTCAAATTGGTAAAAGAAGAAGCTGTAGTTGTCTGCTTCTGCTGTTAGCTAAACACGTGAAATCTCTTACTAGACAAAATTCTAGCAACAAATTGCGAAATTTTATATTTCTATGCAAAGAGGACTACTTCCAGTATGAGTATGTGTTGCGTTCACAACTAAATATCAATGTTGGTTCAATGTTGGTTTACATCAATGTTGGTTTGTCCAAAGTATACCAAATGACACATCATAGAAAAACTATCTTTACTACTCTATCTTAATCGGCAAGAAGATTTCTCTCATGTGAGCAGTTAACTGTGATTTTTTTCACAAAGATGAACCAAAATCAGGATGAGGTACAAGCTATGGTTAACCAAAAATTGCACTACTACAGCTAAGAAAAAGGCAGATATAAAATAAAAATATGCAGAAGAGTATTCTCAGAGATTCCTCAAACGCACCTTTTCGGGGAAGAAATGTGCATAGAATTGATTGAGTTCACTTTGTGATGGTCCACATACGGTCGAGATAGACCGACGGCGCGGTGGTGCGTTCCAATCCGATGTCGACGCCACGACTGCGAATGCCTGCTAAAAGTAATCTGTATTCGTAATAATCGTACACGAACAGAATCTACAAACGATCAACTGTTGCTGTTTGCGAGTATCACCATAGGCGGAAGTCCTAATTAGGAAACGATTGTAAGGAGAAGTAATCAGGCATTGCACAGAATGTAAATAACAATGCTACACAGTTCCAAAACACACGCATAAATAACAAAGTATACGAAATCGTCCGAAAAGACTGCATTCCGACTACAGGAACAAACGCCAGATGACAACAAGTTGATACGAAATTTGATTCAGATGAAAACGCAGCGGTCACTGACAGAATGAATGCGAAAATATCAGCTAGTGATTGGTTTAAACTGAACAATCTATTTCAGATAAGCACGATGCGTCATTACTGGTGTAATTTTGATTCTTCAGCTGAATTTCAAAATCGAATTGATTACCATCAAAATCAACATCAAAAAGCAATCAGTATGAGGTCGGTGAAATTTTGACTTTGCATAATAGCAGGGCTCAGTAATCGCCCAAGTCCCGCTATAAAAGGTGAATTCTGGAGCAGGAAAAACTGTTCCGCCCATCAATGTGAGAAAATAAAAGTCCAAAATCGAGATGCCATAAATGCATCCTTCATTATATTCATTATCAATTTGGCTAAGAAATAATTTCGTTTTGGCATGAAAATCTTCATATAAAGTTTCCTGATTGTTCTTTATCCATAATTTTGTAGATGATTAGCTCAAAGCTTCTCCTATCACATATCAAATACTCAAAATTTTCAACTACCGGTAAGGAACAGTTACCCCCCAACATGCGCCCAACTAATATACCGAAAGTTCAATTCTGCAACTTTCTGAGCTTCGTTTTTATGCTCTAATGGATATATAAAACAGCAATTCGGTATTTGGATACACACAAGTTTTCCAGCTTAACGGAAAGCAATAAAAGATGTGATTTGCCATTACAAAATTTCTAGACCGAAAAAAACCAAATTTTCTCATGATTGCGCACAATGAAAAATTTTGGGTTTTCTCACTTCTGTGTGGACTTCTTTTATTGCAAAATAAATTCTCCCCAAAGAGAATTTCTACATCATCTGTAGGAGCGCAAAAGCGAATGAAATTATTTATTAGCCAACGTAACGATTTGGTTTTTCGATAGTTTCATGCACTCTGAAGCCTGCTTCCAAGCTCATTTTTTAGACCATTACCTAGTTAGGGGCCATTATAGCCGTCTTGTACAGCATCAAATTCTCAGAATCTTTAATTTGGGTGGACAGTAATATGGTTTTTTCGCCTTCCTAGAAGCTGATAGTAAGTTACCATGCCTACCATTTATCGCATCTACCTTTATCAGTTTGCAAAAAAAAACTAAAAAGGCTTGCGAAGAATGCAATGATAGATAAAGTGGTTACGAGGCTTTGTAGTCTTAGCAGTCTCATTCTCATTTTTATGGTCTCTGTTGCTTTTCTGATAGTCTTTTGCCAGTTTTTCTGTACTTGGAGATATTTGATGCTTCGCAACAGACACAGCAAACGATCGAAGTCTTGTGCAGCTCCAAAATCAAGCGCGTTCAAGGCAGATGTCGGATGAGATGTGATCAAATTCAAAGTCAATCAATTCAAGTTCAAAAAATAACAACAAACAGAAAAGTCTTGCCTATGAACAGATGCGGTAGAATAACCAGAGTAACCGCGAGTTCTCCATCAGAATTGCTTTGTCTCTCGCGAAGTAAAATAACCGAGCATGGTAAAGGTATTCAAGGTATTTAAGCTTTGTTTCATTTATGTCACATCTTCATCTACAGCTGTACGTAAAGTTCCAAAAAGGGTACGAACAAATCAAAATAGGACACTTGTTGGCTAACTAACTCATTACTGTATCCTAAGGAGTAGATCTAACTTGGAGTATTAGCTGTAGTGTCAGATAGAACACATGAGGTGTCTCGCAAAGATTTGGTTATGAGTAAGTGCTAACATTACACAGCATCAGAAAATTTTATAATCACATTGGCTCCTAGCAAAACATAGGGAACTATGAAATAGCCACAATGTAGTCCATCAATCCAATGCAATCCCAAAGTACAACAAAAGCATGGTCTATGGAAATTATGCACCAAAAGTTTTTTGTTTCAATCTGAAGGGATCTTTTATGCCCTTATTGTGAAAAAACGCACAGCTAAAGACTGTGATTTTGTCTCTTCCTAGAAATGAAATTGCGAATGGCTAAAAATGAGTATAGGCTTTTCGAAACTTTAAGATTATCCAGCGAAATATAGAGATTCTGTAGCATTCTGTAGCATGTATCTCCGTACAATCATAACGATCGAGTGTAAGTTCAAGTCACGTGGAGCACGTGATTTGTTGATAATACAGCCAAACCTTTATGTATCCGTTGCAACGATTTTTACAGAATTTTTGAAATACCGTAACGTAAGTAAGACTTCTTTTATGATTATATGTCAATACCCACCCGGCAGCGTGCTTGAGTACCGTACCCACAAATGACGTTGACAAACTTATATTTGAAATTTTCGTATCAGATCAAATTGACCTTATGAGTTTGCTTTCATTCAAAAGCTCTTTTCTTACTCTTTTACAGGACATATGAGTATCCGTTCATCCGAATTTGCTGACTCAAAATGCTCGATTTGAAAGGAGGTAACATTGAACTTTGGCAAGAAGGAGATAAACAAAGAGACATTGCATGTAAGTAGGATGTGAAGACAGCTCGCCTTCAAGCCTATACAATTTCAGAGAGCGAAGAAGCGGTTCTAATAACACTTTTCACGTTTTCATAGGTGCTCCTTTAGAAAAGTTACAAAGTGTCCTAAAAACCTATGGATCCACAAGAAATCCATCAATGCATCCTTACCCTAAAAACCTATAATCCATAAAATTGTCTGCATCCTTTCCACTAAATACTTCAAACAATGGAGTCCAAATGAAATATGTTTTCGCAAGCATGGTACAAAACGATTCCGATGATTTTCTCAACCCTGTCGCTGATCATTTTCAGAAGCTATCTCAAATTCGATTGGTTAACGTGTCTTATGAGCACCTGGTAGTATGTAAGGAGAGAAAAGTCGGTAAAAAAAACGAAGGATATAGGACTGTCATTATCTTTTAGCAAAAGAATATTTAGACTAACAATAGAAAAGTCGTGCGCAAAAATGAGAGAAGTAATGAACGCTTCATTACAAGTAAACACTCACAATTTCTCTAAATTGAATAATTGAACACATGTCAGCACAGTGCAAAATTCACCTCTAATTAAACGCTTGATTAGATCATTGTGAAAAATTGCGTACTTCTCCGTTATCCAAACCCCATTATTTCCAAGTGTATTTATGAAATTGCTTCAGTCTAGAAAATTCTCCATGAGTTTGGATACTGTCTCCCTGCCAGTGCCAGAAAAAATAAACGTGAATTTTGACATGGTTTCTTCGAAATTATATCCGGTGAGGTACAAAAACTTTTGAGGCAACTGAAAAGTGCTCAGCATTTTTTATTTTCAAAAAGCAAAACAGTCTAAAGCGTTTATTAGGACAGTTGTTCGCTTTCAGCAATGAATCAAAAATATCTTCCTCAATTGCCGCTATATGAATTTAATCAGGACAAGAACTGTGCAATGGAAGTAGGTTGGCACATAAGTTTTGCAACTAATTTCTAACTTTACTCTTTTTGACTGTGAGCATCAATTTTGGGCATAAGGTAGAATAGGTAGTGAGCTACAAATGTGCAAAAAATATGATTTTTGATAGCGAAGCGGGGAATTACGCATTATTTGACTGGTTGAATTTGAAAACTTTCAAAAATCAAGAAAACCCCGATGAGCTGTACAGTTTCGGCCTGATGCATCTGATTCAGATTGGAAACGGCTTTATTCTTGGTTTTTTGAATAACTGAAGCAGCATGATGATGTTATTGCTATTTTGAAAATGTTGGATCAAAACAGTGTGATTACTGAAGAAGAAAACAGATTAAACTGTAATTTATCTAGACTTGTAGATAATGAGACTAATTTTAACATTTTTGCAAATTCAATTTAGCTTTGGATCGCGGTTATGGACCTGCGAAAATTTTGGGAAGCATACCAATTTTTCGGAGTGCGAACCTAAACCCACGTAGCTTCAACAGAGAATTTTTTTCCCCCATCCCCTCTCCACCCAAACAGAAATCCTGGGTACGTCACTGGGTAGGCAACACAAACTTTCGTAAACATTGGTACCGTTAAACATGTAACTCACAATGAATTTTTCCCCTGGCAGGAAACTGATACTCCTTCTTGAATTTGGAATATGGTGCAAAATAAGATACCCTTCTTTGAACAATGGGCCTGGTTAACGAAAATGTGCCAAAAGCTGCACTATATTCTATCGTCAACCTATCAGCAGACCATTACGTCAACGGGTCAAAATTTTAATCCATACTGCAAGAAAATGTGAGACTCGACTGAAAATATAGAATGCTATAGATAATATAGAATGCTGTTAGCGCGAAAATTGGTACCTGACTAGTTTGAAAATGCTGCTCACAAAGTTTCCCAAATGTTTAGCACACAATTTGTAAACTCTAATAAAAGCTGAGACAGATGATAGCACAAATGAACAAATGTGAACTCTACAGATTGTAAAAAATCTGAATCGACAGATTTGCAAAAATTGCACAGACAGAGCAAGTCCAGGAAGAACCTTTCTTGCCTTTTCATTTTTTGGAAGAGCATAGGAATTCCCACTTATAAAACCTCGACTAGGCAGATATTTTGCCAAAATCACCACAATTTTTTTCATTTTTAGAGTGTTTTTTCTAAGTCGCAAAGTATCGGCATGCATTGCAATCATTATGCACTGCGTAAGGGATTTTGAATTTTGAGCCAACTACAGGTCCTAATCGTTTGAAGGGCAGTACTACATTCATTTACTCGTACTGTTTAAGCATTGTTCATTTGTTCATTAGGCCTCAGCTGCATTGAAAAAAGAAAAAAATAGATAGACCAACACGTACACGCTACTAAACACATTCCAACTGGTCACACGGCTAAAGTTCAACGAAAAACAGGAGCAAATTGAAACAGTACAAGCAAAAGATACTTTATACTGTTTGGGTATTGTACAGTTCTCAAAAACATTGACCATGGAGCAATCTTCGAAAAACTGCATGTGCTGAACCCAAACTGATTGGTGGAGGCAAATTCTGCGAAGACTATAAGACCGAAAGGTTGAGTAAAACAAAAAAGATCTTGTTTATTGAACAAAGTTCATGAAGATAAGATGAGTTAACAAGGATTTCTTTGAGCCGGCACTTCACAAATATTCAAAGAAGGAAGTGCAAAACGTAAGAGACCAAAAATAAGAATAACTAGTGCCAGCACAGAAAGCAAAATATAGTATGAGATTGCATGCACATACAGCAATTAACGAGCCTGAGTGATGTTGAACCCAGCAAAGGATCATGGAATCCTTGTTATGGATGATTTTCATGACTACGACATCTTAGTCAGAACTGTGAGATATCACATGACGATATCGAAATATGACTGCAAAAGATGATTGAAATGCGTAATTCATGGAATTTGCAGTGTTTTTGCACAATTTCCTATAATTCCATGGATTATAGCCATGCATAGCTGCTGGTTAAGCTGCGAAGAATAAGAAAACAAAAGGACAACATGAGGACATAGTCGCTCAATCAAGCAAAGACCTCCTTTTGCGCATTTGTGCAGCAAAAGGGAAAGCACAGTGCAAAGTATTTGAAAGTTGAATAGCAGCGGATATCTTTTGATCTCTGCTAGGAAAGGGGCAAAAGTTTTTTGCGCAAAACAAGATGTTTGGAAAAAAGAGATAAAATTTTTTTTACAAATCTTAGTTTTGAAACAGAAAAGGAAAAGGGAAATCTGAAACCAATGGCAAGATCAAGTAGGAATATAAAACAAGATAATAAGAAGATGTTGGTATTAAATAAATGAATAAACACATAAACAAATTATATAGAAAGCAAAGCCGCATCATGACTTCATGCAAACACTTATCAGCAACGTTCATAAAATATAACGTTTAATAGAGATAGTTTATCGTGACTTCGTATTTTTGTATGAAAATGCGAAGCTTCTCAAAGTGTTTTATTTTCACAAAACTTTCCTTATCAACGAAAGAAACATTGCAAACCCCATGAACGAGAATTGTAACGTATCGCACCATTCTCGTTGGCACTGCAACGTTATTAAACACAAAACTGGCATGGCAGAAGTGGCACAGATCTGGTCAATGATAACATCAACAGCAAACATATTTTGACAGAAGAAAAACAACAACAATAAGCGGTTCATGTATACTCCACCTTTCAACGCATAGTTAGATACGAAGTATGGTCGAAGCACAAAAAGAAGTACTGCATAGTGAGAGTAAGCAGAAATCAGAGGCGTCACATTTATCAACTTTTTCGGTGTTTATTTACGTTTACCACAAGATAAGGAAAGCACTTCATACGCGTGGTAACAAACTACCTTGGCATTCATAGGATACTGGCACTTAAGAAGATTGATGGAGATCGAAAGTTTGTTTATCCGATCATAGATGGAATAAATGTCTGTTCACAAATCAACTGATGTGAAGGCGTAGATGGTGAAGAAATCAACTCCTCTCCCTCCTCCCTCGCTCAAGAGAGTAAACTTCTGGAGATGGTCTACATGGGCTATAGTATTATGCAGAAAAAGCTAGGACGTCATATTGTACTTGACTAATTCTTATAAGTTCCATATATATTAGTGAAAATACTTTTCAACAGGCGGATGATGATTCTGTCACCACTGCCACCGTATGCTTTTTACCTTAACGGCAGTGTCCCGGTAAAATTTCGCTCCCCGGTTTTTTACTCTTCGTAGCCTTCTCACCATGCTGAAGATCTATCTGAGCTTTCTAGCGTTTGAAAATGAAAAAAAATGAACTTTTTTGAAGCTCTCCTTTTCCGCGTTCGCTTCGAATTACGTGGTAGAAGTGGGCGGTGTCTGGAAATAGGCGGGCTCCGGAATTCTTCTGGAGCGGCTTCTGGGCTTTATGGAAGCGCTTTTTTGCTCCAGACTTCACTGATCGAGGGAGGGCATAACATTGGAACACTATAAAATCCCGGTAACCATCATTTTGAGGGGACACTGCCTTTAAGGACTCCGAACAACTGCCGTGCTAAGAGTGGGTCTTTCATCAAAATCTTCGAGGAGGTCATGTGAAATGAAAATGCCACATACTTCCTGAGAACACGATAAACAGCAAATCATTTGAGAGAAAGCTATGAGGAAACTCCATGTAATCTTTGCAAAAAATGACAATGATAACACCTGCAAGCGGATTGCAGACATGTTTGCTAAAAAGACAGACTATGCGTCAGTAAACGCACACGTTCGGATTACTAACAATAAGTAATTTCGACAATATAAACATCCATTACGCTGTAGGAACGTCATATGGTCAAACTTTTGATGACTTTAGGTTATCGGCTCAGTTGTGATAAATTGACACATAATTCCTGTGCCGCAAGTTATTGTAAAATCCTTGCAGTCTAGAAAACTTCTTTACTGCAAAGTGTCCTTAAAAATTATGGTTAGTGGTGCTCAGAGATCCATCTTTATATGGCGGTGATAAAGCTGATAAAGAAACACTTAAAACTGCACTTAATGCTTGGAGTTAGAAATGTAAATAAGGTTAGATGGTCAATGTGATTGTGAAGCTGATCCTGGACTTGGTTTATTGCCTATGCTTTGTGATTATAAGAAATTTTTGAGCAATTTCACCATTTTCTAGTATGTATGATATAACACTACATTTTATCTCTATACTAGTTGGCTTTCCCGGTCCAGCCCGGGCCATTGGTCAGCTGCACTGCGAGCCCCCCCCCCCCTCTTATATATTATGGATGACTTACTCTAAGACATCCGCTTCGAACCGCATTCTCGTGATCCTGGGGTGAAAATGAGCTTCACCGCCCTCCTTTGAATGACTACGGGAAAATGCTTGATTAAACATGATAAGCCTTCAACTCGTTAGGAAAACGTAAACAAATCAATAAATCGATGGAGGGACCCAGCGAATTTTAGTAAAAAGTATCGTCTCCGGGGTCAAAGACATCTGTATGCAAAGGTTTAGCCCAATCGGTTAAGCGGCGTGCGTTTCTATAGCTCACATATCCTCCAAACAGACAATTTTTCAGTTTTATATATACAGAGATATGTAAAAATCTGTGTTTGTGTGTCTGTGCACATTTTTCCCATGAAGGATGAGCGGTGAAGCATTTAGATTTGCTGTCATTCTCACATGGTAAGGGCGGTAGGAAGCGAACCCAAGGCGAGTCGAAATTAAAAGAAGGGTAAATTCCGCTAGATGAGAAATCGAGCAAGAGGAGTGGCTTCAGAACGGAGTGGAACCCTGGATGCCAGCTCGCATATACAGGGTGTCCCAAAAATAAGTACACACTTTTCAATCGTTAATATCTCTCTTCCCATGGTGTCTTTTTTCGCCATTTAAGTAACATTCTGTAAAGGAGGCTTCAGCTTAGATTTACGGTATTGAGCGAATCACCGACCGATCTTCAACTGTAGGATAACTGTAGAAACTTTGACAAGGATTTCAGGCCATTGGAAGCCATATTCTGCCTCGGAACAAAACCAAACAAGCTAAAAACTCTTATACTCAGGTAATGGAAGTTGCTGATTTTAAATATGAAATTTCCACTTTACTGTGATGCTTCTTTCCAAGGTTATCCCAGGTAAACCCTAATCCAAATTCTCAATTAGCCAGAAATGTGGTTACGCCGCCAAAAAAGCTGAAAACACTCATAAAAAGTTGTGTAGTAAAATCAGCGTTCGCAAAAACTTTAGTACGCTATTTTTCAGATTTTTTGAAAAAAATTTTGTCAAATGGCATATTTCAAAATAGTTCTACTTGCTGGAAGTTCTTACCGTAATCCTACAGTGATGAAGAGCGGTCGGTGATCCGCTCAACACTGCAAATCTAAGTTGAAGCCTCCTCTACAGAATGGTACTTAAATGGCGAAAACTGACCCATTGGGAAGAAAGATATTGACGATTGAAAAGTGTGTACTTACTTTTGGGACACCCTGTATATAAGAAAAAAAAACAAGTGTGTGAATTCTTTTTAAAGCGGGCTTATCCAATTTTTGGCGCAGGTGCGATGCATTAACCTAGAATTAACGCAAAATGGCGCAAGTGAAAAAATTACGGTCTGCGTTGAACAACTAGTAGTAGAAACTACGTCCAAAATTTTCCGCGTAATATCACTCAAAGCAAAATTTCTCTCGCACTTTTACTATTAACTCTGCGTCACGTTTTGTAACTAAAAACAATTTCATTGGTAAATTAGTCTGTTTCTTACTGGTTGCAAAGCTACAAACGACTCATGCATCTTTTTTGGATAAATATTACGTCTTTCTTAGCTTAAAAAACAGAAAAGTATGAAACCTTTCTTCTTAAACATTCTTTTTGCCTCTATCTATCAAGTAATCTGGAAGATTTCACAGAAGGCTAACTAACTTTCGTTAGGTAATGCTGTATGTGTAGCAAACCTCATTTTGCGCCAACATTTCTTTTGCTCCCTCGAGAAATCATTTCACTATTTGAGCCTCTGATGCTTCTTGTAACCCAAAGCCGAAGAAAGAGATTTGATAGCTGTGTCCCTTAGTGACGTGATGTGAGTACAGTGAGCATTGCAAAAAAATGGATTCAAGTGAATCTAATGTTTAGCACGGCAAAATTAAATCTGAATATGGAAAACGATGATGACTCAATAAAAAGATTAGTAGAGTATTGTAGATGATGGAAAACGACGTTGAGGACATAGTCTGTACTCGTTAATGGGAAAAGCGGCTTTGACTTATAATGATCCATGATTATCACTGAATGAGTGTATTCTTGGCTTTTTTGCATGAGTGAAGATGGGACGTAGACTGAAAGTCAAATGGGAATTGGATAATGAAAAAATCACTGATTGTAGTCAAGATAAAATTGATAACTCACATATAAGAACTGTAATTCACTGACAACATGGAATAGATCACAAACAAGAAATTAGATTGTAGTCTTGTAGAGTAGGAGGTGAGGGTAGGATGAGGTGAGCGGGGTTGAAAAAGAGATTCACGGTTACAAAAATGCAACCTATTCTTTTCTGCTAAGGTGGAAATAATTCTCAGTCTTTATTCCAGCCACTATCATTCTATTAACCAAACACCTTTTCAGAAACAAAATTTCGATAGACTGAGTAAGACACACCCCGCCACATGAAAAATAAAACAGAATACAACAACCATGGATGCGATAACAAATAAACAAGGCAGGCAGCCCTATAGGACATAAGGTCATCTCATATTCTACTATGAGGTTGTTGGATAGCGCGATCTCAGACATTTTATGAGATAAAGGCAGAAAACATTAGACGATGAGTACCCAAATAGTTAAGAATCTAGTGATTACAGAGCATCTGCACGCGATATATGAATCGCTTATACTAGCAAGATTGAATCTTCCCAGGCGATTTTTGAAGCGATTCCCTAGGTTCGTACGGTATATTGGGTTGATCCGAAAGATTTTGTGCATCATACTCAAAAAATCATAACTTTCGTATCTCAATGGATTACTTTAAAAGTAACTTCATATGAAAGCGTAAAGCATCAAGCTCTTTACAGCAGTAAGCTTCCGGTAAATGATTAGAAGAGCTCCGAGGGGGGCATGCACGCATTCCACCTCATAGTCGAGGAAGCAAGTGAATGCGTGCAGGCCTTTTACAATGACTTGCAAGGCCAGGCGATTACCAAGTCAGCGGTTTTATCCTCCCAGATTGCTCTGGTATCAATTTACCGGCCCCTGAGAGTAATGGACTTGGTTAACCCAGCAGATCGAACCTAGGTCTAATCTGGTCATAGCAGCGCCTCTTATATGCCATTCGTCCCGTACAAAATATTATGTCCCAATCAAGCCAAAACAGGCATGGTGGGAGCCCGTGTCACGAGGGTTTCGCGCCACATCTGCGGCTAGCTTGTCTGCTTTCTCTTCAATCTCTTCGCTCTCTCCGACAGCACGCATATGCAGCGCAAATCTGTAGCGCTGCGAGCGCGCAAATTTAACCGACGGTCCGGCCTGATCCCGATTGGAACGGATTATATGCTCAAAAATTATAAATCGAGATCAAGTTATTTGTTGTAAGTTTGTACATAAAGAAAAATACAGCAAGAAATTTTCTATTATTCAAAGCGAGTACTTGAATTATTTGATTTGGCAAGATATGATAACCCAAAAATACCTTTCCGAGCAACAATTCTAATAAGTGATTAACTTTTTCTGTTTCTCCCATCAAGGCCCTGCACCGGGGAGACCAAAATATTAAGACCAAAATATACTCCTAAAATATTTCAGGAGCGTTTGTCGTAAGTGGAAAATAGCCTGAAAACGAAGGATCTCAGTTTTTGGAGGCTTTCAGGAAGTGATTAGAATTGAACTAGAACTGAATTGCCTTTGATGTAATCTCATATACAGGGTATCCGTAAAATATGTATACACTGTTTGATCGTTAATATCTCTTTTTCCCGACAAGTCTTTTGCTTTGCTTCAGGTACCATTTATAGAGCTGTCTTCATCTTAGATTTGCATTATAGAACGAATCACTCATTCCTCTTCATTACTGTAGGATTACGGTGGAAACTTCAAAGAGGGTTTTGAGCCATGAAAGGCCATATTTTGCCTCAAAAAGGAAACAAAACAGTCTGAAAATTTTTACACTAGGCTAATTAGAGTTGCTGACTCTAATGGTAGAGTGTCCGACTTAATATGATGCCTCATTGAAGACTTATGTCAGGTAAGAGGTAGCGGCCGTTTTTTCAACGTTCCTAAAAAGTGCGGTTACACTGTTTAGCAAGCTTCGCAATCTTGTGAATAGTTGAGTCTTGAATTCAGAGTCCATAAAAACCCTATTACACAAGTTTTCACATTTTTTTGAAAAATTTTGAAACGGCAGCTTTTTCCACATTGACACCATATGTTTCAAGTTTCTACCGTAATCCTACAGTAATTAAGAGAGATGGGTGATTCGTTCTATACCACAAATCTAATTGTAAGATGAAGCCAGCTCTACAAAATGGTACCTGAAGCAAGGCAAAAGACTTCTTGGGAAAAGAGATATTAACTATCGAACAGTGTATACATAATTTATGGACACCCTGTACATACTTATGCAATATAAATGTACCAAATATGATCGAATCACTTGAACATAGTGCAAAACACAGAGGTCAAGTATGAAATCACATCCAGGGTAGGTTTTTGGAACCCTCGTTAAGAACTGAATCCCCAGGCTGCTGACTAGATGGATAATGTATGGCGCTTTGTATTAGGTTGCCCCAAAAGTAAATTCCATTTTCAGATGAATTGAGCTATTCTTGTTTTCCTGATAGACTTAAGGTACCATTCGATAGAGCAGAGCAAGCTCTACAGAAAGACCACAAGGACCTACCTAAGTCATACTCTAGGCAAAATTTGAGGGCAAAAATCAAAATTTTTCAGCTACCCTAAAAATCGGATCTCCTTCCAGAAAATTCCTACGGACTTCCAACTTGGTCTTTATATAGTAGGCATAAAGTAGTACCCAAAAAAAATACTTGGCGGATTTTTTTCGGGGCTCGAAATTGACAAAAAACGAAATTGACAAAAAATATGGTCCGAAAATGCCAAAATGCCACTTTTTCGGGTTTTTTAAGTAAAACTTAGTAATTCTCGCATGTAAGAGCACATACAGGGGGGCAACTATGAAATTATGCTTAGTAAGGTTCATAGTACACGATGACATATGTGGGAGGGGCTGGTGGCGGAGTTTGCCATTTTTGGACAATTTTTGTTTCTCGCTTTCTACGCTCGAAAAAAATTTGGCGAAAGCATACTTGAGTAATACCATTTGCCTACTGTGTAATGACCACGTTGGAGGTCCGTAGGGCTTTTCCTCGCAAAAATCAAATTTTCAGGTGACAGAATTTTTTTCGATTTTAGCTTCAAACTTTACACGGAATGCGACTTAGGCAGACCCTTGATGGTCTTTTTGTAGAGCTTGATTTGCTCTATCGAAAGATACCCCAAGTCTACCAGTAAAGCAAAAACAGCTTGAATTATTCAAAAAAGGAGTTTACTTCTGGGACAACCTAATAGTAGGAGGCATGCTTAACGGTATGTCATGACATATGATCATATATAACGGTATATATTAGAATTTGATGTAATATGCCAAGCCCAAATCAGTAAGGTGAATTTTTAATGACCTGACCTTTTGACAAGTCTTCTTCGATTGCCGAAAGTTAGGTCAATAAAGATTTACCGTACTAATCTGGGCTCGGCAGAACATCTATTAAATCAAATTACGACATAAGATGCCCAGATTCAGAAAGGAGAGAACCTGGATTTTACAAACTTAGAATCATCGGCGTACATTCGAATAAAATCTACCTAAAATGTCTCGATATCTGGGCATGTGATAGACAATACTAAGGCAAAAAGTATTGTAAGAATATTCGAATTTTTAAGGGATTAAATTGGTTATGAAAAACTCTGTCAAGGCGTCAACGCTATGGCGCTATTTCTGAAAATTCGGGGCGATGAAATTTCGACAAACTTGGAATCTCACTTAAACATTTTCAAGAACAAGGCGGTAGCAACTCTCCTTCAGCTGGAGAGATTTCCATCGCACGAAAATCACTGCTATAGGAGAAATTTATAAATTCATTAACTATAGTTAGTGAACAACATGAAACTTCTTCCCTTTCAAACTCCAAGCAAAAAAAAGAGCTCGTGCTTAGGCTATAAGAGAAATTTGGTTGAAAACTCTCAGCACTTCAAATATTTTTAGATTTTCGCAACAAGAACATCAGAGTACCTTAGGCTGCCTGTAAAGGTAAAATTATCACGTCTACAAAGATTACATTTTTTCTACCACAGTCTACCAGACATAAAATGCGAGGATCGAGAAGACTGATGTCATAGCATGTTTCGATTGCACTACATACACGGGAATTGACGTGCAAATAAGTAGCTGTCATATGATATAAGTCGTCGTCATTTTCCCCCGATTGAGGAGTACTGTAGGTTAAAAACTGCGTGCCTTGCCTATATTTTGAAATCGCTTTTGAACAAAGGGCACAACGACCCACCTCCCCACACCCCTCCGGCGGGGGGGGGTGTGCAAGTCGCCTAAAAGTACATGTAGGAGAAATGTCGATAGCACACATACAGCCTCTCTCGTTCGTTTCGGTTGTGACGTCGAGATGGAGAGAATGTGAAGGTGGGCGGATGGCAAGTTAGGACGGATTTCGCTCAGAGCGGGGCCGACGGCACGAGGGGGGGGAGGGAGCGAAGAAGGGGAAATGCCCGCATATGTGCATAGTGAGTTGCTAATTGACCGTGATTGCGTCGACAGCGACTCATGTGACGGCAGGTTGGCGGAACGAGGCGAGGAGGCTATTAGTGACATTCAATTTGATAAGTTCATCAAGGCTGTGGGAAAAAGTGTAGGATATAGGAGGACGAAAAAAGGTGAGGAGTAGGCGAAAATGTTAAAAATGAAAAAGAACAATAAAGGCCATAAAATGGAGTCAATGGATGAAAATGGAGAATTTACAAATTTACAGTGATAATCTTTTCCTCATCAGTTCGTCTTCCCTTCATCCCTCAGTCGAAAGTTTCGACGAGGAAAAAGTAGGTTCTTCAGAGAAAAAAGGAAGAAAAGTAGGTGAAAATTCAAGAGGTAAAAAAGGAAAAAAAAGAAATTTTCGAGAAGATTTCCCCCCGACTGCTCAATCATTTCGCTCATTTCGTAGCTAGATGCTTGTTTATATTTGTTCAAAATCATTGTTTTCATTAAAAAAGGATATCCCCTGCTCCCCGCACCGTAGCCATGGTGATAAATACGCTGCAAGAAAATGTTTTCACCTCCGCTGCAGCGCGGATTATTGAGAGTGCGCTACTTTCAAAGGTCAAAATGCAAGTGAATGAAGTTCTGAGAGGGCAAGAATTTTAGTGGATGAATGGGAGAGGCTGCAGGAGGTTACGTGGTTTCATTCTTATCAAAATATCATATGCAAACCATGAGACTTTTGAATTGGAGGCAGAATAATGATTAAAAGAGCTGTTCTTTTCATATATGGACTTATCAAAGGAAATGAATACCTTAATGCATTAGAATAAAAGAACCGGAAGTACAGATGACTTGTCATGAAGCGTAATTTATTTGTACTTATTTTTTACGAGTCCGTGTGTCACATTAAGTAGATATTCAAAAAATCAAAAACAACAGATTAGTGTCAATCGCGGAAATTAGATTTTTTCGGAGGGAAACTGCGGAGGCAGAAGGGTTTTCCCATTTAGATAGGATAAGCTGTGACGTTAGCTAAATTGTTTTCGAAGTTATTTTTCAATTTGTCACCCTAGAAAATTTCCTTATCTAGCTGGATGTGTACTCCGCCCCTGCCCAGAAAGTGGTTCAAATTACAAAAATGAAAGTAAGGATTTAGCATACCCTTATCGTTCATGATCGATTGCTTTCTTTATTATCAGGGGGATTTTGTGTACGACACCCTTTAAGACTTAAGAATGTCGACTTCACCAAAACTTACCAAAAATCTCCTCACATTTACTGGTGCCGGTCTCACCCAGAGACAGAAGGGCTGAATGGCCCAAGTGCGGAATTGAACTTTGTTCCGACCAGCCATAGATGCGCCTTATACCACTATACCACTCGTCTCCTCTGATTTATAAGAATTATAAAAATGAAACTAGACTTGTTTTCCGTTTGTAAAAAATCGGGGGTACTGTTTGCATTTTATGGGATTTAAAATGGCCCTATAAGAAACAAACTATCTCTAAGAATTCCTTACAGGCCTGCGAAAACTTAGGAAACTTGGCGAAAAAAATTTTTCCCAAGGTGTGATTGACGTCAGCCCTCTTAGGAAAAAAAGATTTCTGCAGTAATTCCGCTAGTATAGAAATACCCTTTAAATTATTGAAGAGAAAGAAGAGCTAATGAGTCTAATGTTTACCTCGCTCCAAATACTTTTTTTGAGATGGCACGGATGGAGCACTACAAATGATAGGCAATAGAAAATTTCTGGAATCTAGTACCAAAATTATGCGAGAAAAATAAAAATGCGAATTATTTGACGTTGTGTTTCTAGAACAGAGCTACAGCAACATACTAAAAACTTTTTCTCTAACAGCACACTGAGAGCAAGCGTAGACAAAAAATGGCAGGGACGAATGGCGCAAGCGAAAGAAAAAAAAGCGGAAAAGGAGAAGGGAGCGAGCTCAACGCGGATTGAAAGTGCAAGTTTTACACAGAAGCACCTTTCGATGAGACTCCGACATTCAAAGAGAGAACTTACTAGATTTGATTTCGTCCAGATAGCATCAAAATTAGATTTTCGCGAATTTGCAACATAGAAAAAAATCCAAGTCTGGAGAATTCGTCAGTATGAAAGAAGTGGGGTAGTGCAAGACGAATCCGATTTAGGCTGGCACAGCAGAAAGACGACGATAACGGAAAGAAGAGTTCATGGATATAAAAATTGCGAAATTTGAAATGTGCTTATTACAGAATAGCCAAAACTCGTCTTGCAGCAGATCAAGAAAGAATTTGCACAATACTTTGAATATGTGATATTGGGCAGCAGAGTAACGCCTAAAAATTGCCTCACAGCCTCAGACAATTTACAGGAACTTCCGCAGTACAAGCGAAATTTGCAGTTTGTTTACTATTGCAAAAGTGGAAACGATGAAAATGGGAACTTCCGCTACTTTTTGCAAAGCGCTGCGGGACTTCCGCAAAATGCCAGCAGTTCCGCAGCACTTTGACATGCCAGTACTTCCGCAGGGTTTTGAATGTGTTGTCTCGTATGATTTTGCCTCGCCACGGGGCTGGGAGTTGGCACAGGGGGGTAATCGAGCATGCTGATCACCCCCGTGGGGGTGATCAGCATACTCGATTACACCCCTCTGCCAAATTCCAGCCCCTAGCTCAAATTTTGCAAAAAATCGATAAAATCGACATCGATCGATAACGAAAAGTGGCCTATGACACCCACCGGGGCCCGATGTGTATGTGTGCCAAGTTTGGTCCGGATCGGTTAAGAAATGGAATTTTCTATTCGGAACATACGGCGGAGCCGGGTAAGCCAGCTAGTAATCTTATAAATGGGAAAAAAATTTTCGATTTGAGGAAAAACTCGATAAGCGTCAATTAAAAATAATTTGAGATTTCTGTCTTCCTAAACAGAATAAAGTCTAAAACTAATAAGAATGATACATCTTACATTATTGTTGTCAACCGACAAGTGTCTAAGTACCCATCCATTACCCGCATAGATTCTCTGAATTTTCCGCAGAAATCCCCAATTAAAGGGCAACCTAATCAGATATTATGTAGGCGAGACATCTACATAGAGCGCCTGATAAGGTTTTTCTGCGAAAGGAGGCGTTGAGATCAAACCAGCTAGTTAGAGATTAAGCTTTTGATTTGCAATCTTGCAGTTGATTCATAAAACGCAGCACATAATAGCAGAACTATGTGCATGAGAGTTAAATACGTTGGCAAATTGGCTACTTCAAAAGGCGACCATTCAAGCGACTAAATCATGGGTGTTTTTTGCCTTTCTTGGAGAATGATGTCCAAAAAACTAAAAGCATGATTTTTCTTTGGCGAATGTGCTTGACTGCAAGTATATTACGAGAAAAGCTTTTTATTTTCTATTAGACTTCACTCCCCCCCCCCCCCCCCCCCCCGCCTCCTTGTTGTTGTGAAGAATAGAACTAGGCTGACATATTAGGACAACAGATAAGTTCTGATTTACCTTCATATTTTGTTGCGCAGGCATACCCTGAAAACTTTGAGAGCATTTTTGCTATCGATCAATCCTTATGGCACAGAAAAAGCAGATAAAATTTCTCGATTTTTTATTTTTCACTTCTTCGTTTTGAGACGCTAAAAGACATCACGCTGCTGCCTAGGAGACACTGCTAATTTACGTACATTCCAAAAAAATATAGACAAAGAAAGTCTAAGGAAACTCAGAGACAAAATGCGAGCACGTTCGAATTTTTCAGGAAGCTTCTCTTCCGAATTCAGCGTGAAAAAGAAAAGCATTAAAAAAATTGTAATCCTATTATATACCCTTTGATTCAACTGGCTTGGCGGCTGAAGGGCGGGGCTTCGTGACCTAATTAAGTCTAGATAAATGATCAGAGAGCACGCGGGCGACAGAGACGCAGAATGCGTCGCGGGCGCGAGCGGTCTTAAATAGATCACAAAGCCCCTCCTTCCAGCCGCCAAGCCAGTCGAATCAAAGATTATATATTAGAGAGCTAAGACGAGTTGATATCAAAATTTTCTCGCATTTCTTTTAGGAATTTAGGTGAATCTGCCTTCATGTTTTGGTTCAAAATTCTGAAGGTTTTTGTTCACTTCAATTCTTAGGTGACAGTTTCCAAATTGAAAAATTTGAGACCATTAGAGTATCATCCGGTGGTAAGCTCTATACCACATGATTGAAAAGAAGGACAAAAAAGGAAAAACGTTTACAGTTGGATGTAAAGCTTAATTTTCAAAAGTGCCGGGACGATAAAACCCGTGCAATGAGGTTGTTATATGACAAGTCTTGAAACATTTCTAAGTGCAGTAAATAAGAGGTTTTGTAGAAACTCGAAAATTCTCACATGATGTAGATGCTTCATCACGTCATGATGTTCTTTTACTTACGCAAACAAACGCAGAGAAAGCATATAATTTTCTTTTCTAAAGCATTTAATTTTCTTTTCTTTCGCAACTACGTACTCTTTTCATTGTTCCATGGAAAGTAGGTAGCAAGCGCAGTCATGATCAATAATTTGATAAATAATTCGAGATCTTGTCTTCAAGAGCATCCCTTTCCAGCTGTAGCTGGTTTCTTTGCATTAGAAAAAATTAAGAAAAGGTTCTGAGTTGAGATTTTCGTAATTTAATATAACAGATAGATGACTTCACTTGAGAATTTAGAGAATAACATTTCGAAATCTGCTTGAACTTTGACGTAGAGAAGATTTGCTCGGATAAGCTGCCGCGGGGAGGAAATGCTAATCAACCAAGATTACCATAAAATGAAGGAGTACTGGCAAGACGCTGTCATCATAAAGTAGATGATATTCAAGTGTTTAGCAGGACTTTCGCCCCCCCCCCCCTTCCCTCCCGATCTCGCGTAGAATGGATCAAGAAAATTTTGAGAATGACTACATGAATTCTAAAAACGCATAAGTGATCTGCTCTGATGCGCGAACTATAAACATGTAGATTTGTGAAATATGTTTATGGTGTCTGCAAAGTATAAATTTGAAAAAAAGTAAATAAAGTACAAATAATACAAAATACAAATTTTGTGAAGATTATGAAGCATAAAATAGAGGACTAAGTAAAGCATAATTTATCTAGTACATAAAAAATCGTAAGGCCATCAAAAAAATCAGGAAGCGGGAAACCGCAGTGCGGTCCTAAAGCGCGCAAATGCAGTCTAACACCTTTGATTATTGGTTCACAGTAGACTATTAAATTATAAAGGTTATAAAGTGTGAAACAAAAAAATAAAGAAATATGGAAAAAATCTAGCGACTTGCCCCTCCATCCAAGAAATTTTCATCCTTCTTTAATGCATCGCCTCCTTCGGAACGAGTCGAAAAATTATTGGCAATGGTCTATATGAGTTATCGCATCACAAAAGTGACTTGTTTTGTTGAAACAAACTATGAAATTATAAAAGCACTGAAGCCCCCCCCCCCCCCGCCCATTGATAATTTTATTGAGTCTATGCCCCCAGTCCGAAATTCGTTGACTGACATTGCTGTGTAAGACTATTCAGTCGTCCAGACATTATGAGGAAGAAAAACGATGGATGATGAAAGAGAACAAACAATTACTTGTCTGGCTGTCTGCAGTAACACACAGTACATATCAGACGCATATTTTTCTCGCAAAGAAGATTACATCCCAACGGGAATATGAAAAAAATGCAAAGAGAAATTTCTAACACATCGATAGCGAAGAATGTTTTCACATACAGGTATTTCATTTTGTCAACATCTACGATATATACTGCGAACGTGTGCTTAGTGTTTGTATATATATTCGAGAGATATGTTCTTACATTCCACCACGCAATGCACCATGAGCAGCGGGAAACCGGAAACGAATGAAAAACGCAATGGAAAATATCGACATGGGCTGGCGAAGTAATGACGAATAGTATATAGGCATTCTTATGACGAGGTAAAGTCTTGAGTTATGGGACCAAGACATGCGTTTAAATTTGCAGACGCAAAAATTTAGCATAAAGAAGCCGTCCACAAAAAATATAGAAATAAAACACAGGTCAAATTGGATTTTCTGAAAAAACCATATAAAAGTTCTGAAAGACAACGAACAAAGACAGTGAAGTAAGAAATTTGTATCACAGTGAACCACGGCATATTATTATAAATTATGCAAGCAGTACTTCATTGTTAAACAGTCGAAAAAATTTGAAAAAAATTTTTAAAGTAGAAGTTTTCTCAGAGCCATTAAATGAATGCTTCTTGCTGAGCTAACCTCCGCAACGGGTTTGAAAAAATTGATTCTGTGCATAGAAGTAAAAATGTGGAGCTCAAGAGTAAATTCGTCCAACAGTTGACGATTAAAACCTTGATTAGGAAAGTGTCTACAAGTACTATAGAATTGTAAGATTTTTTTAACTGTAAAAAGCTGTGTTATTCTTTTAGAAACTAGTGAATCTAATCAAAGGTGCTAGATAGCATGCCCGCACCTCGAGACCACACCGCGGTTTCCCGCTATCTGATGTTTTTTGGATCGGCTACGATTCCTTGTGTATTAGATTTTCTAAAAGTTCCAGTCAATTTTGTAAAAAGTTCCACAAATCTTTCGTCATTGGAGCCATAAGCTCGCAGGAAGTTAAGAAGCCTTCTTCATTTGTAGAATTTATTCTTGTAAATCCACTCAAAAAACTTTTTTAGGAGCGCCACGGGTTATAATATGTCGGACGTCCTTTTTTCAGTCGCACGGTCCGTCCTACAAGCCCACAAAGTCTCGCATTTGAAATAACGCCCAAGTGCATGACAGAACTTCGCCAAAAATACTTCGAAAAACAAAGATTCTGGATTTCAATGGCAGGTTGAAGCCCAAGAAGGTTTCTTTGAGTTTTTTCCCTTCAGGGAGCTTCGTAGAGTAACTGAATAACATTACTGTACTGAAAAGCTGATCTACTTCCGCTATTCAGTGACATCATACCGCAAAAACCTTATATAGGAAGCGCAGCAAGATATCATGTGCTAAATTCAATTAGTATGCATAGATGATGCCCACACAAAGATTACGGTAGCTGCTTGCGTATGCGTTAATTATGAGACTCATAAATCCACCAAAAAAGACTTTACGGAAGTGATTGTAGTTGTACAATCAACTTGAATTTTCTCAGGGTGTATTTATATCTTATGTAGGTGTAAGGAATCAATCGTTATCGATTTTAAGATCCTACTAAGTTCCTCTCATATGATTTTGGAAGCGACAATATTTCGATCCTAATTTTGCACAGTAATATGTCAGAACCCAAGTCTTTTTTTTGCATCATCTCCATCTAGAAGACCCTAGAAACATCCAAAGACTCGTACTTGAGATGACGATTAATGGCAAATTGAAGGTTTGCCAATATGATTTAATTTTTTAAAAAGTTCAGAAAGAATTTTCAAGGGCGGCTTCGTAACCAGAGCCACACTCCAAGCGATAAAGGGAGAGGGGAGGGGAATCTTTGAAGCTCGCAGGGGTCTTTTCATGTTTTTTGCTTTAGTTAATTACTTAATGTGTATGCAGCAGACTTGGGTAACTGAACATAATACAGGGTGTCCGTAAAAAATGTGCCTACTGTTTGATTGTGAATAACTCTCTTCTAACGAAGTCTTTCGAGAAGCTTAAGGCACCATTTTGTAGAGCGAGGTTCAACTTAGATTTGCAGTATAGAGCGAATCACCGAGCTCGTTTTATTACTGTGGGAATACGGTAAGAACTTTCAGCATATGGAACCATCGTGAAATATGCCGCCTGACAAAATTTTTTTCAAAAAATCTGAAAAATCGTGTACTAAGGTTTTCGCGCACGCTGATTCCACTACACAACTTTTTACGGGTGTTTTCAGCTTTTTTGGCGGTGTAATCACATTTCTGAAAAATGCCGGAAATTCAATTATTACGGTTCACCTGGGGTAACTTAGGAAAGAGGCACCACAGTAAAGTGGAAATTTCATATTCGAAAAGAGCGGCTTCCATTACCATAGTGTAAGAATTTCCGGCTTGTTTGGTTATGTTCCGAGGCAGATTATGGCCTCCAAAGACCTAAAATCCTTGTCGAAGTTCCTACCGTAATCCTACAGTAATAAAAAGAGCTCGGTGATTCGCTCTATACTGCAAATCTAAGTTGAACCTCGCTCTACAAAATGGTGCCTGAAGCTTCTCGAAAGACTTCGTTAGAAGAGAGTTATTCACAATCAAACAGTAGGCACATTTTTTTTGCGGACACCCTGTAGAATACCAAGGGACAAGTGGGTTAATTGTGGTGAGGCACTGCTATCACTCGATGAATTCAAAGTTCGATTTCCGTTTCTCCCCCCCCCCCCCCCCCCTCCTCCTCCCCTGCCTGGGGAAGGCAAATTGGTATTGGAGCCTTCTGATAGAACCAAAACACTGGATTCGGTAAAGGACTGAATCCATACGTCACTGTTAGAGTCAGAACGAAACCAATAGCTTCTTTGACTACGGATTCGTTTGATCAAAACCGCAGAAAGCATTCATTAATAGAAAGTCCCTCATTATTATTAATAAAACAATGAACATTGACAACTCTAAATAAAGTTTCATTACGTAAGCTTGCGCTAATAGCGGAAATTAAAAATGAAGAGATTGTAATGCACAAGTCATGGGTCATGGGACTTTGACAAAAGTGCAGTTGATCTCACCGCATATTGAGAAGCGCCTGAGTAAGGATATTCGTTTTTTGTAGAATTTCCTACGCAAATCGTCTTGGGACATCATGGCACATTGGAGCATCAAGAAGCTCTTTTTCAGTCATGTGCACACTGTCACACTTATCCCCTTTTGCGTCAATGATCATTCTTTGATGAAGTTCCTCGATGACGGTATTTATTGAAGGAAGAAGGGGGAGGAAGAGAGAGAGCAAGGAGAGTTTGACTTGCAAGCCCATAAGGTGGGGAGAAATTTTTTTCATATTTTTGAAGAAAGGGAAAGGGAGAAAGCTACATCCTGAGGATCGTGATATAGAAGATTTTTTCAACATCAAATAGCAATCGCAAACTGTGCAACTTTTCTAACATTCCCAGAAAAATTTCGCCTATTAAAGATTAATTTTTCAAAAAATCTTTAGATTTACTATACTTGTTGCAACACACAAGGCAGTAGCCTGTGCAATATTGCGACCTCAACAATTTTGTGGTCCATTCCCTCCCCCTCGTCCATAATTTACTTTTTTCATTTTGATTCACACTCTAGGTGAACCAAAAAATAAACACCAAGCGATCTGATATATAAGAATCGTGACGCCAATTATTCTAATTATCAGATAGCGGGAAACCGCGGTGCGGTCCCGAAACGCGCGGATACAATCTAGTACCTTAATACTGTTCACTAGTTCAAAAAAAAAACACTAAGTTCGAGTCAAAACACAACTAAATATGGCAGAAGCCGTGCCACCTCTGAGATCAAAATATGAAATCCAAAATTTGAGTAAGGTACTCATTCAGCAAAATCTCCGTAAATGGTAAGCGTAGAGAGAAAATATCCTTGAAATACGACAGAAATTTGTAAAAAAAAATTTTACGCAAGTGATGTACCTTGTCAACACAGCGATTTTTTGTCATCCAAAAATATTTAGAAAATTTCAAGTGGGAAACCAGGCAGAAAGGCAGAAAGATCCTCTGATCCGTTATAGTGCATTCCCGAGCACTTGCTTTGTAGCTTTGCAAAAGTCTAACGATGTCTGAAGAAGTGCAACTGCACGCATAGAAAGGGGAAAGCTTGGCACTCTTCCAGGGGTGACCGGATTTTCGAAAGTAAGGGGTCCCCGCCCTTCGTACATGCCTCAGTGTTTTCGAACTGTGTACTTTCTGCACAAATAGTGAGATAAGTGAAATAACGAATAAAAAATAATCATGAGGTGCAAGCGATACGTATCGATAAAATTTGCAATTGAGTCATTTGTAACCAGTCATGTGCACAGCAAACCACGTGCGCTGTTGCAAGACATTCTTCATTTTTTATCCTCCGGAATTTTTTCCCCTTCGCACATGAGAAGGTGCAAACAGACATAAACATACATTTATAGGGTCTTCTCCATTGCAACGGTCACACTTGCTGTTTAATCCAAGGAGTCGTGGGATGTTGCGCGCGGTGTGCAACCTCACACAATAATTCAGAGATAACGAGATGACTCACTATGCACCCAAAATTTGTGTCACTCGCTCGAACAAAAAAAATACATTAATTAAAAATCTCCGGCCTTTTCGTTGAGTGTACGGTAGCATAACAACGGCAATTATGGATTACTATTTGGAAGTAGTTTCAAAGACCAAAAATCACGAGAGGTGAATCAGTCTTGTATAAAAAATTTTGAGAACGTCTTTGTCATGCCTTTGTTTTGAGTTTTTTTTTGGGGGGGGGGGAGGGGCACAAGCTTGCAGAACAAAAAAAAACACCCTTTTTCGGAGGAGGTAGCTGACCTTATTGAAGAATACTTGTTGTGGTTTTTATGCGAGATAAATTTATCGGATCCTAGAATGAGACAAAAAATAAATAAGTAAAATATACTATTTACCAAGATACCCTACCTCCTCAGAATGGGTCGGTAAATTTTTGATAGTGTCAGAATGAGTCGTAAGCCATTAGAATAATATTGAAAATGTTTACAGAAGTCAAAATAGCTTTCTAAAAAAATTCTTCCGGTAGAGGGTAAAGGCGTGAATATTTTGAAAGTCCAAAAAGGAATTTTCGGAGGTGTGGCTGACGCCAAGCTCTTTCGTTCAGAAATTTTTGTATCGCCCTCCCCCCCCCACCGAGCTCTCCGGTGTATGCTTTACGCTTTAAACAGCACTGACTGAGTTAGCATTAACTATTTGAGTTCAGATCCTCCATAAATGTCCTATTTTCACTTTTCATTTCTACGCAGCAATTGACAATAACAAAGAATAACTTTACTTTTTGTGGTCTGCCCTACTCAAGGACATTGGCGTTTGTTTTTTCCTCCGCCAGCAGCTGCGTGATGCCAAACAATCGCTTTGACAAGGGAATTACGCACCGATAACATGACCATAAAGTTTCTCGACTCGTAAAGAAACGGTGGTCGCCAAAGAATGGCCTTTGGTAGGTTTTTTACAATATCGAGAGAGACATAGCCAATAAAATTGGTAGGGGAGGGGACATAAGGTCAGATTGGGACTTCGTGGGGGGGGGGGGGGGGAGATAGCGGTCGTTTCACCGTTTCACCTTGGACTGACCAAAAAAAGTAAAAGAAGGAGTAGAGAAAGTATTCTAGAATGGCAAAATACTGAGGTTTTCCTCTGACCAAAGACCGAAAGATATCTTCAACAAAGAATTAAACCAATAAAAAGGTGAAGTAGCACCTGCTTAATTAGAAAATATTCAAAAAAGGGGGCGTTAGTGAAGCTAGAACGAGAAAAGCTTATACAATTGTAGATATATCTCGTTGTTAAAATGATTAATCACCCTCTAACAGAAGCAATGACGCGGTAAAAAGTGTTCGTTAGAAAAGGGATACACCCTGCTTGATTGCAAAAGTTACCGCTAAAAAGAGGCGTGGCTGTTTGAGCCTAACTAGCTTATAAGGTCATTTGATTTTCGGAAAACCTATTCATCGTCTGCACAAATTAGTAAGAATTAGCTTCCACGGGATTTGCTTGACTAAAACAAAATTTTTCAAAAAAGGTTTGGCTCGAGATGACTATGATAAGCTCCCAAAAACAGTGGTTTTTCTGCGAATAAGAAAGTCCAGCTCCATTCAGGTAGAAAAAATACGAAAAATATTAGCAGAAAAGCGTAGTTACTGCTTGACTAATTTTTTTTGCACAAAATGGGCGTGGCTAGAGCTCGAGCATGAGAAATTTGCAAAAACAGTCGATTTTTGTACGTAGGAAAATTTCAGCGTTCAATCAAGCAGAAAATCTAGCAATTTTATAACAACATCAAAGAACAAAAGGGACTTCGGAAATGCATATCCAGGTTCTTGTCAGTATCATATGAATGTATATTTGAATAGCTGAGAGGGGGATGGATTGAAAATCACTTTCTCTTTTGATTCGCAGCATAAAATTCTGTTATTGCAGCTGAGTAACATTCGCCCAATAAAAATTACTTGAAATTATGTATTGGATCGAAGTTCACAGTTCACCCAGCAAAAATGCTATGTGACGCTACGCTCCCCTACCCCCCCCCCCCCTCCCGCCCACCTTCCAATTTTATTTCTTTCGTACTTTTCTTGGATTACATGCACCCAACACTCATCTCGAGATGAATTGGCAAGGAAAACCTCGAGGGGTTACGTGAAAGTGCCGTCGGAGAGAGAAAGCGCAAAGTGCAATACATTGCCCCGCATTATATATGTACACTTACACACACAATCATAGAAAGGCGGGGGGGGGGGGGGCAAAGAGGTCAATGAACAAAAATTACAATTTGCTGTGTGCAGAGGGGGCTTGTTTACCACACATCACACACTCCAGCAGGTGTCATATACTGAAAATCAGTGGACCCAAAGTGTACAATAGGGGAGGGGGGAGGGATGGGATGTTTTTACATTGTTTTCTACTATAGTAGGGCAATGAATAGGATATAGTAGATACGGTACGGTAACGGTACGGTAGCAGTATTGTAAATCTGAACAACTGAAGGGTACAATCGAATATAACGTAAAAACTGCCCTGATAGCCGATTTTTTACGCAAAAAAAGAATTAAGAGAAAGGAGCCTGAAGGAAGTTGAGAAAGGGGGATGAGGGGGGGGGGGAGGATTAGGAAGAACAGCGTAGGAGAATGAATGAGGCAATTTGTAGTGTTATTTGGCCCTATAAATCTTGAGCCCCCAACAAATGCGAATGGGCATGATTGGTGATGTGCGGAACGGATGTTGCAAGAGGTTTAAAAAAGTTAAAGGGATGAGAAAGAGGGGGGGGGGGGAGTATGGCACGAAAAATTTGTAAATGAAGTGGAGTGTTAGAAGTGGTCAGAGTAAATATGAGAAAGGCGTGGTATTGAGGTAGAAAAACAAAGAATGGAAAATATCAGATACTTTAAGGCTTCTTACTACCGTATCATTACAGTAACCAAAATGCGTAAGTAGGCAAACTACCATCCCCATCGTACACTCCAGAATGACGCAAAATTTCAAGCCTGGTTAAGCAAATCAAAATCTGAGAATTGTGAAAAAGTTGTTTTTTCTCCAAAAAAGGTTTTGATAAAGTTTCGGGAAAATTTCTGTCGTGCTTTCGGAAAAAATAATTTGAAAAAACACCCCAAAAAAGTACGCGTGACTGCCACGTGTAAAAAGGTTCTATGAATACATGTCATACGGTATTTGTACTATGTACTGTAAAAAAATTGACCTAAGCACCTAGATATACGAGCTTTACTGAAGAATATATCCCAACGATGGCGACTGCGGTAGAAGTACGGTAAAATCAACAGCAATAATTAGCCCAAACGACTTTGAAGCAGTACAGAAGATTTTATTAGATTGCTGTGATGTAAGGCTGAAAGAACTGACAAAAGCTCTCTTCTCTTGGACGGCCTCGTCTGTGGATTCTTGCGGCAATTCGTCTAAAAAAATGTTATAACAGCTGTTGTTACAGTTGTTGACACAGGAAACTCAGTACACCAGCACTCTGCTAGAATTTTGCTAGATTTGCTGTTCTGAGAATGATTGCAGCAGCCATGAGCATTAGTAGGCGAACATAGCACAAATCAACGTTATTCCATGTACGTCACAGAGATATATGTGGACTTGGGTAACTGAACCGGAAGGGAAGCACCGTCATCAGATGACAAAAAAAATGTGGTGAGACGATCAAATGAGGTGGAAAGACGGAATATGAAAGAAAGATATATCTTGATCGGAAGGAATGCATGAGGAAGTAAAAGCCAGAGTTCAAAAAAAAAGCTGGCAAGAGGTGAGGCAAGTCAGACACGGATGCAGAAAAACACAAAGCTGCGAAAAAGAGAATTTGAATATACATTCAAACAGAGCTCAGGCAAGAAAGTAAGAAATAAAGATCTAAGAAGGGGCGTGGCGAAGGGCGGGGCAAATCTGACCTGACCTCAGGAAAGCCCTCACCTTGTAAAGAGCAAAGAATTTCGGGGTGGACGAGTTAGACAGGAGAGGAGGGCGAGTAGGGCCTATAAGGGGCGTGGCAGGGGCGGAGCAAAAGACAAAATGGTGTTATCAGTCACCTTAGTGTTTGCTTAGACGAAATAAGCATTCAACGTAAGATCACAAAAGAAAAAAGAGGAAGGAGAGAGGACGTAAGGAAGAAGAAAAAATGCAATATAGCCTTTCATTTCCTTATTATTACTATATCAAAATACACGTTTGCTATGTACTTCAGAGTGTGTCATGGAAAAGGAGCAAGAAACAGAAAGAGCAAAAACGAATAACCAAAATCACAATAACTATAGAATGAATAATTAGAGATCTATCTAGAAGGTGATGTGCTTGAAAAAATAATTTTTGTTATCGAAATGTTTTATTCACCCTATAGAAAAACAGAGATGAAACGAAGTCGAAAGGGGAGGTGCGCTGAATAACAGAGGAGCAAGAGCAGCTGTGAATTCAAATTTTTTAATTTTTAGTGAAAAAAAATGGAACTAGGAACGACAACAAAAATGATGGGGAAAATAGAAAAATAACTATTCAATGCACATACAAATAGAATTTCTGCATATGTAAAGGAAGAAAAGTAATGGGTTGGCGGATAATTCTGTTACGCTTTTTTAGAAAAGTTCACGAAAAATTCAAGAAGGAGGAAAAAAAATTTACGACGAGTTTTGAATTTTTTTCTTATTTTTTACCGCTCGTTCTTGACATGATAGCGGCACCAAAGTGCTGCCATAAAAGAGACAATGCAAACCTATACTTCAGAAAAATAATTGGAGAAAAAACATTATTAGACGGAGGAAATCCAAGAAAAAATGACAATTTTAGGTGCGCTCAAAAAGTTGTCGTAAACTTGCTTGCTATTTGTACATTTGCCGCATCAGTCATACTGTTATGTACGCCTTGCCGTGGTCTACATATGGAGCAAATTTGAAAATTTCAGAGAGCTTTAGGATTTTTTTAGAATTTTACAAAAAAAGTGCAACAGAAATTATCCGCCAACCTAACACAAAGTTACCGATTTCTTGCAGAAAATCAAAACAAAAAAAAAACGGAAAAAACTCAAAAAATCACAGAAACGTCATTTTTAACCCATTTACAATCGATTTTTCTACATTTTTTGTTGTTTTCTAGAAAGAAAATTTTTCCAAAAATCTCGTCGACGAAAACAGTGCAAAGCGAGACAAGAATGGCAGCAGAGCAGAGTGGCGGCGGTAGCACTCATACACACACCGCACGCACACACACAGATGTGCACTTACGCCAGACGCAAGGTGGCGCGCGGCCGAAGCCGGGCGGCGCGACGTGTTCCAAGAGTGCAGACATCCCCCCCCCTTTTACGCTGTGCACTAGCTGCATGTGCACGAGATGCCATTTACAAAGGTCATTTTATCATTTGCAGCGCCTAGGAGATAGAACAATCGACCCGACGATCGCCATGCGATTTTGATCACAAATCGTTCTATAAAAATTTTAAAGGTGGAGTTTGGCAGGGAAACAAGCAGAATTGGTGGGAAAAGGGAGATGCGGTGAAAATTTGAAAACGCAGAATCAAGGAAACAGAGTTCTGTAGCAAAAAGGCGTTCATAACTCTACAGAAACCGAGATTTTTTTTTTCAATCCGTTACGGGCCTTCAGCTCTCTAAAAGATCGAATCAAATTCAAAAATCATTTTTAAAGATATCACTGTATCAGAGGGTGGTGGTACCATATCCTTTTTTGGGGAGAGCAGGAAAAGGGGGAGGGGGTCAGATGCCTTTTGGATGAATAAATTACTGTTGAACACCTTCAGCACCACAAAACACAGAAAAATCTGAGAAATTTTCAACAGGGACTACTGCTTCAAAAAATTACGCCGTGCCCTAGGGCATCTTTAATCTTCTACAGGACCTATTGATAGGAAATACAAATCTCCACCGAGCATTTTCACTATTTCTAGGTATTAACCCGAATGCTTTTCCTCGCAGGCCCTTCCGAAATCACAAGATTTCCATCAGAAAATAGCTTTTAGGAGAAACTTCAATCTATTTCGACAGTGGTGTCAGATACATTTTTGATTTTTTAAGAAATTCGAGCGGATAATGTAGATATTTTTCGAAGCTCCTTTTTTTATAAAATTGAAAACGAAATTTTTTCTAAAAAAAACTTTCAGAGTGCCAATGTTCCATGCTAAAAAAAACTCCTGTTTAAGTAGTATATGCGAGAACTGGTCTCATCCATGTATTGATGGTTGAAGAAAGCCTGAAAACTGCCGCAACGATGTAGGAGTAAGGTTGAGAAAAACGACGGATGGAACAAAGAAAGTGTTAGAAAACAAAGATGTGGAGGGGGGGGGGTAGGTGATGGATACCAAAACCTGTTACGCGAAGGAAACTGAGAGAAGAGAAAGATTTTCAAAGATAAATCTCTGCACTCTTAAGCTAAATGCGACGAATCCAGGATACTGTAGCTTCCGGGCGGTCGCGAGGTCGGCACCACCACTACCACCACTACCGCCGTCGCGGCAGAAGAATCGCAGCTGCGATGGCAGCGGCGCGAATCGCAGCCGCTGCAGCCGCTGCTATCGCAGACCGTCGTCGCACAGAATCGATAAATGGTTTACTGCAGAACACACTCTCGCTCACACACACACATACACGCACAGTCAATGTGCAAAAGTACAACTCACAGCCCCCCTCTACCACCGGCAAGGCGTGTGGTATCGCGTGTGTGTATATATGCGTATGTCTGTGTATGTGAGTGTGTCTGTTTATCGTTTTACTGGCTGTTCTCTCCCTGGCCGCGGCGGCAGCGGCGGCCTCCTGGCTAAGCTCGACGTCGACGCAGCAGCGAAAGGGGCGAAAGTATAGCAAAAAGTAAGTGAATGTACGTGCACAACGCGCACATACGAAAGAGTCGACGCAATGAACGGCTAAGTGCAAAGTTCGACGAAATCGAATTGCGAGTAGAGCCGCCCCCCGGTTGGCGAGAAGAAAAATGAAGCAAGCTAAGCGGAAAATGCGAAAAAATTCTCGCTGCAATTGTTGTGGGATTTCTGGCAAGGGAGATTGCAAAGACAATATCACAGCACTGCCGGAGAATGGAGCAGAGCTGATAGGATAAAGGGTGAAAAGTTTTTTTACATGCCTAGTAATTTTAAAGTAGATATTTATTTACAGCGTAAAAAGAGCATAGCAGAGGGAAGTGCGGGGAGGGGACGGAGGAAGGAGGGGGGGGGGGAGAAGAGGAGCAGAAAATGAATCGCAAATGATAGACCATTAGATAGGCTGATTTTGAATGAGTAATGATAGTTAAATATAAATCATGAGTGCTGTGAAATCAGCTTGCAAGAAAGGGTTCCTCGAAAATTTTGTCACAGTCACGCCCCCTTTTGGGTTATTACTTCTATAGATGGGTTTTGCATATTCATGCAGTATCAAAGTTGTTTGTACTTGTAAAAAATTACGAAAATAAATTTCATGAAAAGCTATTAGCAAAAAAATTTTTCACAAACTTTCAAAAGGTGTGGGTGTGGCTGATGTCACCCGCTCTATTTGGAGACGAAGAAGCTTCCCAAAAATCTCGCGCAGACAGTGGATTCCATTGGTAAACGATTGAAATGATTTTGTAATTAAAAACTCTTGATTGAGAAATTGAGAAATTAAAAAAATAGATCACTGTATAGAAAGGGCCACGCCCCTTTTTGACGATGTCTTATGGGCTTGCAAGAATCATACAGTTCCGACCCCCCCCCCCTCCACCTTCCCCCAATGAATGAGATCGCTCCCTGCATAGAGAGAATTTCATGGATTATTATTTTGTTTTTGAGGTATTATTTTTATCCCATCCTCTTCATCGAAAGAAAAATTTGTGCCATTAACGACTTTGTCACAGCTATCGTCTCAATTAGTAGTTCGCATAGCAACACGCTGACGTCAAGTTTTCATTGCCGTTTTTGTTTTTTCTGCCAATTTGTTTTTCTTGCCATTGAGCTAATCAACATTTGCAGTGACAAAAATAACAAACAACGACAGTCCGTCGTTTCCGAGATAAAAGTCGTTATCATTAACTGATTATGCCGACTTGAACGAACATCGACGCGTGTGATAAGAAATAGAACTGGTTTTCAAACGAAAATACAAGTTACATTCCGCAAATCTCGTATCCGAAATTCAGTCGCTAGGTATGTGCTTTTGCTCAACATAGAAATGTCTGAGAATTTTTTCAAGGCGATTAAACTTCTGTTAGATAACCTTGCACATACATCGTCTCTCGGCACTGATAAGATTCGGGCAAAGATCATGATAGAGTCACAAATTCATCACATGCAAGTGCATGGAAAAAAAGGAGTGTCAATGTCAAGTCATTTTCCTCTATATGTTCTTTTTTATCAACTTCCTATTTCTACTCTATGTGTTTACTGAACCATCCCTTTGAAGGGTTGTTACAGAATTGATTGTGAAGAGATGCAAATGATATTGTTGTAGTTGAAGGTAGGGACCAGTTCTCGCATCTGCAAAAACTCAAACTTACCTAACCTAAAATCCCGTAGATAAGATCGGTTTAATTTACTGGTGAAAAATGAATTGGAAAAATTGAAATTGAATGTAGTCACCCCTCTAGCTTGATGGATGGATAAACAGAAATCGGAGAAGAAGTTTAGAAGAAGCTCCGCCCCTCAACTCTAAACTCCGCCCACTTAACAAACAATTCACATAGAAATTCCGAAATTCCGTTAAAATCGCTATTTTCTATATTAAGCTTCTTCTAAACTTCTTCTCCAATTCTTATCTATCCATCCATCAAGTTAGAGGGTGACTGCAATCATTTTCAATTTTTCCAATTCATTTTTCACCGGTAAATTAAACCGCTCTTATCTATCTACAGGCGGGAACATCCCATGGACAACTGAATCGCGATAAATATTTTTTTGGGTTAGGAAGCATCGCTTAGCCATGGCTTGGAGATTTTGAAGCTTTTCATACTCGCCGTCTGAGAGAAAGTATTTTTTTTTTACAAATGAAGACGAGTTACCCTTTGATTCAACTGGATTGGCGGCTGGAAGGTGGGGCTTCATGACCTAGTCAAGGCTAAAGAATGACCAGAAAGCACGCGCGCGAGAGGGACGCAAACTGCATCGCGGGCGCGGGCGACCGTAATTAGGTCGCAAAGCCCGCCTTCCAGCCGCCAATAAAGTTGAGTCAAAGGTTTTTTTGCAATCTCAACTGAATACGTATAGGCATATACTCATACTCATATACTCATATAGACACGAACACCTTGCCGCCCCCTCCCTTCCCCTCCCACCCACCCAACCAGCCCACCTCAACTCACCTCTGCATAATTCGATGCTATGAACTCAAATGTCCAAGAAATCATGATTGATATTCACCTCTCAAGAAATCTTGTTACAAGTTACATTATGATAAGTGAAAGCAAATGCAAGGGCGATTACACTTTGAGGACCAGTTCTCACCTCTTGTATAACTTCATAGTGCGTAGCAAATGCAAGTGTGACTCTAATTTCTCACATTGTACGACTGAATAGTAACTTTTTTCAATCCTTTGTATAAAGTTGAACCAAAATGTCAAAACAATCAACAGCAACAATTTGACATTAGAAATAATGTCGATGACGAACATGAAAAATGTCAACAATATATTTTTCTGTAACATTTGCGTGTTTCTGGCACATTATTACATTTTCTCGGAAAAGGAAAAAGACTCCTAAGAGAGAATAATGGAGGTGAGGTTGATGGGGGTCCAGAGATCAATTTTAAACTATTCCCTGGCGAAAGTGCAACGAAAAATGGTACTATTTTTTCTCGTAAACTCTTCAAACACATCAAAACTTAACAGATTATGGGTTCCACTTTCAAGTTTTCGAGGCTTTTTGAACTTTGCGCATCACAAAGAATGGGAGAAAACGATTGATATGTCTGGGAGAAAAATATCAATACTTGGATGTTTGATATGTCTGGTAATTTAACAAGCGATTGGAATTCGGCAAACTATCGCGAACTAAAAATAGGAAATAGGGAACAGTTTGAGGAATAATGTTTTCTTTTGAATGTTTTGTTATTTTCATCACATGGTTCGTACTGCGTCAACTGTTCACCGAGGTTCTACACAGTTTTTCTTATAAATTACCAAGAATTACCAGTAGAACAAATTGTACAAACATAATTTCTCTGAGATTGATTTTTTGTTGGAAGTTGCCCAAACTCTATTCAGGTCTTGGCTGATCTTGAACTATTCTGATTCACACTGTCTCTACATATTACATATATGGATATGCGCGGTCGGAATGACACTTTTGGACAAGCTATTATTTTGTTAAGAATATTCGAATGTTTTTATGGAAAGTTGGATTGCCTTTCTTTTTCTCCCTTAACATTGCTCCCTGCCCATTTTGGGCCAAAATTTCAGCAGCGCATAAATCATGAATTCTGCAGGGCAAAGTTTGCTATAAAAAATTCCAAAGAAAAAGAACTAGGACCCGTAGAATGGCATATGAAAAGCTAGGTAAGAAAAAGGGGCGGCGCATAAGGCGGAGTCAAAACTTTAGTTACTTGATTGCGTGATCTTGAGATCAGCATAGCTCGACATATTTCTGCGAACATGTAAATTTGAGAAAACAGCAATAAGCGTCCTGATAAGCTTGAAGTAATATTCTGGAGTTACCATATGCAGCCATAATACCCCAAATACGGTAGGTTTACGGTAAGCAGTTCAAACTATAAATGACCTCCAGCCGGTCTGCATAGTCCATTGTTGAATAGTATGTCTGGGCGGAGCTGAAAAAAGGGGGTGTGGTAAGGGCGGGGCCATTACACACTTTCGAAGGTAGCTAGCTTGCAATATTTTCGTTGTGGAAGATTTAACTAGAAAATCAAAATTAGTGGTTCAATGACTTGTCATTTCGAGGCTGCCGGCACACTTCCGTAATGTCTCGGAATACGGTAGATATACGGTAAGATTTTATTTGCTGTCTGTCTGCCATGTTGCTGCTGTCTCAAAAAAATTCGTTTACTATTAATAAGGTTCCCAAACCTCCAAACAAGCAGGATATTGAAAAGTTCGAGTTGTAAGTACTCGCATGCGGAGCTGCACACTTGCTTGAGGCGGATGTGTGTGCTAGAAGTACGCAATATGCACGAGCAGCAGAACGCAGTAAGAGTGCTTTCTCCCACATATTTCTGGAAAGTGCATGTACTCTGGACATTCTCAATCAAATAACCAAGCGCACAAGATTGCTATGCACACGCACGCGAGTGGACGAGCCTGAGGGGACTCTCGGCGTCATGCAAGAATGAAAGGTTTTGATTCTAGTTGAAAGAGTATTTCGAAAGAGGGATAAACGAGTTTGGAAAAGGTTTTTCATTCCCTCAGTAAAATGATAAGTCCTGCGTGACATCATGAGTTCAGTCATGACAGAAGCTTTCAATGTTGCTGGAAGTATCAAAGCGTAAATTCTGTGAAACCTAAAATCAGGCAGTTCGAGGATTAATCAGCGATAGTCTCTTTCCTTTTGCGGGCCTCAGGGTTGCAAGCAGCAAAAATTTTGAAAAACATACTAAAATCTTCTTTGGAGAGACCAGCGTCTACGCGCTAGGGAAACTCCCCCCCCCCCTACCCTTTCACTCCCGGAAATTTTTATCTTTTTGATTTCAATGATCGGATAGGTCATACGAGCAGCTTGTTCCACTACTTGGAAGCCATTTTGTGAAATTAAATGAGTTTTACTTACATTCCCTTCCATTTTCAAGAATATAAGCGTTAGAAAAATTGGCAGAGCGTCCCAAAATTATTAGGCTGGAAACTAAGTTTTGCAACTGGTTTCAAAACTTCACTCTCTTTGGATATGGCGCATTCAAACTTTGGCATTATGTAGAAGGCAGTGTGAGCTACAAGTGAGCACAGATTGTTTGAATTTTGAATTCGAAAGAGAAAACTTTCAGGCGTTTTCCAAAAACTAGTGAGATTTGAGAATTTTTGGGGTTTCAAGCTAAAATGAAGCCTTTGGCAGCCTAGACCATGCGCAGTAATCCGGATTCGTCTACAGATTACTGCTGGAGGTTGACTCCTTTGGCCTAGTAGGAAAGAAACAAAATTTAGGGGCATGTCGAGATTTAGCGCCTTCATAAAGTCAACCGAGTCGATGTACGTAAGAGCTGCTGGGGACGACCGTCAATGACTAAAGAGTTCGAAGCTCAAATTGCCGAGACTTTACATAGTAAGGTTATTTGACCAGCCAAACGCGAATATCATATTCATTTGTTGAATGAACGCCTTTTTCCTTGTTTAGGGTGAGACTCCACATCGTACACCTACAGTAATCCTACAAAAAAGCCCTTATCACGCAATTTCATTACCGTTTTCGTGATCAGCATGTCGGATAACACCCCTTTGCCAAGTTTCAGCCAAATCCGTCAAACTTTGAATTTTTCCCCTTCATACCATGCACCTACCGTAACCCTCACTGCGACGCCAGAATTTGGTAGGACAGCAGCTGCGTTTGTAGCTTACGTAATAACCAACGCAGTGGCAAAATTTGAGTGCGCCGTGTTGAGTGAGAGGGAAGTTATGAGACCAGTTGCAACTTAGTTTCCAACCTAATATTTTGAAAGCTTCGCTTTGATTAGAAAAAAAATCACGTAAATTCAAACTTGTGAGTTATGTAAGTTTGTTCAATATTTGAACAAAAAATCTCTGAGGCTTCAAAAATAAATAGCTTTTTGAGGACCTTTTTCTCAAAAATTATAATCAAAACCGAAGAACGGGAAAGCGTCTCAGAATTTTCTAGAGGATGAGCTCGACACAATGAATCCTCTCGGAAGAAGTTCTGTCATCTTACCCCCTTCCTCCCCCCCCCCCCCCCCCCGCCTCTCCAATTCCCCGCGCAAAAATTTTGCCGTTTTCGCTGGACGCAAGAAAGTGTGGACACAAAAGACAAGAAAAAGAGGAGAAAAGAACTGGAAAGAAGAAAATGTAGTAGAGAAGATATCATATAATACGAAAGGTTACATCACAGAAAATGAACACACAGTTTCTCCCGAAAAAGAAAGTAGACGGTCACTAAGTTCAAGAGAATTCCCGCTGTTATCGCTAGTTCAAAGAATTTTAATTGATGTCGAAAAAGCAAAACAACTATGTGCTAGAACCAAACGGTCAGAACAAATGCCATACCGACCAACACATTTACGGATGTTTACATCTGTAACGGAAGTGAAAGTGGAACCTAGTGCCAATTAGTGCAATGAAGATGAAATCTAGGAAAGCAATCAGACAGAAGTAGGAGAACTCCTGGAAGTTTTCTCCATTCAGAAATGCGTTAGGAAAACGAAGTGGAAGTGCTAGCGTGGGAAAACCAAGCAGATAAAAGACAAAAATGACCAGTAAGAGCAAAATCTCGTGTAGAAATTCATGAGCTAGAAAAGCTTAAAAACTAAAAAAAACTTCATCATGTTTCCCCTCATTGACACGAGCTGCTACATTCAAAGAGGAGAGGAAGAAAGTATAAGTACCCTATGTAAGGTAGCATTAGGTGGCATCAACGTGTAGATAATTATGTATCAACAGATAATAGTCTATGATTGCGTATTTCGCAGAAAAACTCACATCACATGACGATAAATTATTGAAAAATCTGAAAGCTAGTAAGAACAATGTGTGGGAAGTAGATTGTGGTTATATAATATGAGCAACAGAGTTTCTCAAGCGTATCCCTTTACAAAGTTTACAAATGAAGCTGATGTATTCATTTCCATAAATACATTTTGGAGCTGTGCAAATTTATGACGCAAGAATAGAAGCAATAACATTATAGCAGCGAAAATTACTTGTTTACAGATTATTTAATGGAAAAAGGTGAAGAAAGCCGAGGAGAGAAAGAGAGAAGAAAAAGCGCAGTCATAGTGCAAGGGTACTGCTTCATGTTGCAATGAAAGAATGCATAACCTTTGATTCAATTAGGTTGGCGGTTGGAAGGCGGGGCTCTGTGACCTAAGTAGGGCCGCTCGCGCCCGCTACGCAGTCTGCGTCCTCCCGCGCGCATGCTCTCTGATCATTACCCAACCTCCCTGATTAGGTCACAAAGTCCCGAAAATTTTTGAAATTTGTAATTTTCTCCGAAGTCAATAGATATTCCTAATACAATATAAGTTGAGTTGACGAAGAAAATCATGCGCTTGCTAACGAGAGCTATAAAAACTGATTAGAACAAACGTTGAAATTGTTTGATGGAAATGCTAAAAGGTTCAATAATCTGTGATTTTATTCTTGATTCAAAATTCAGGGCTTATTTTGGTCAACCAGGATGATACGTACTGTTTGGATGCTTTTGCGGAAAGTTGCTCTTGAAAATTCTTTTGTCGATTATTGATTCCGTTCAAAGTAAGATTCAAAGTATATATAGTAAATACAGTCTGTGTCAATCACGTGCTCCCTTTTCCGTAAGATTAGTCGCCACACTGAAGCTTCGCACCACCCTCGCGCGCGTATGGCTTGAACATACAAATTGGACTCATCGATTAAAGGTCCGCATGCAAGGCCCTCGCGTTGCGTATGCTAGTTACGCGGAATGGAGTATGTAATTGACACCGACTATACTCATAGGTTATGTTTAACGAAAACCGTACTACACAAACAGATTACCAAAACAATTTCAAACGGATCCACTTTTGGGTGTAAAGCTTACGTTGAAGGTAAATGAATACTCGGTTATACAACACACAACAACATGAATTATTCATTTGAAAAGCAGTTTTATTTCGACTACTAATTGATTATGAAAGCGGGGTCCTAAAAAGCGCTGATAGCGGCTTTAAACCATAAAAAATGATTTGCACTTTGGAGATTAGCATCAGCGGGAATAGCGAGACCACTGCGTGGTCTATTTGTAACAAAGATACAGAGTATATCATAAGGGATACAGCAGTGCCGGCCCGGGGGAACGAATCGCGAATTTTTAAAAAAGTTGCCTGCTCGAGTCATATAAATGTGCTGTTGTTGCGCGTGTAAAGATAATGTTCTGCATGTCGGAATTTACAAATTATTATAGATGTGGAAAAATTTTCTTCCATGGGTTCTTTTAATACCTTTTTTCAAGGAAGGCCGAAATAAAGCCAGAATTCTAGAAATCCAAAAACTTTGGTGCCTAGACCACATCAGAAGATGTGCAAAAAACTTTTTTATAAAATTGGGACGACATTAAACAGCTATCCACCCATAAACTCTGTCAACATTGCTTCTTCTTCTGAAGAAAAAATATCTGGATCTTTGATCTTCAACAAGTAAGCGACGCTTCTGTTCAAAGGAAGTTCCCTTTTTGCGAATGTAGCGAGAAGTCATCAGAGATTTTGCAGAAAAGGAAGTCTGGAGAAATTTGCAACATTGACAAAGAGAAAAGAACAAGGAGATTAGGGGACCCCTTGCTAAAAAGTTTAGAAATGTAGAAAAAAGTTCCGCCCTCTATGCTCCGTGAAACACTGTTGAAATACTGTAGGCAGAATTCGGAAATTTCTAGGCATCAGTGGATAGCGTGTAGAGGTGGAGTAACAAAGGTACGAAGAAAAATTCTTGCGCGCAAACGTGGGAAAATTTCTTGATCAATACGTGGGACGCAATATTTGAATTAGGTGCTATGTCGTGAGTGCATATGCGCGTCGTGGGGATCCGAATGCGATGCAACATAGGAGGGCAGCACGGCTCCGGAACAGCGGCAGCGTGAGGGACCACGAACAGAGAAAAAACCTCTGGGCAATGGCATCGATTGAGAGATAAGAGCAGCGAAAAATGTCTACTCATGAGTGTGTGCGTGGAATGTGGAGAGGTGCAGAGAAAAATAGTCGAGGAAAAAATGCGCGCGAGAAAGCGCACCGACTTGAGAATGGAGAGGTGAAGAGAGAGCGAGAGCCGCAAAAGGAACGGTGCCACAGAGTGCACTATAGAGCAACACCGAAAGGGCATTGTGAGTTCAAAGAGAATAAGAGGCTGCTGTGCTCCTATGGCCGAGTTCCAGGAAGGGAAGGGTGGGGAGAGTCGATTGGAAGGCGAACACTGGAATATGCAGCATTCCAACTAGGATGTCACGTGAGAGTGACGAGGCCAGTACAGGTGGTAAAATGAAATTTTCCGCTTTTAAGAAATTTCACCAAAATCTCCGTGCTTGTCGTACTTGTTACCATAGTAGATCCTAAAAAGAAGTTCTGAGATAAGAAAAACGCACTGCGCAGAAAAGAAATGAAAATGCCGAGCACAGATAATGCTGCGCAAGTAGAAAACAAACGCAAAAAACTATACAACACCAAGCTGCGTGATCTGTCCATCAGATAGGAACTGCATCTGTTTTGAAATAATTTATCTTTCAACATGCAAGATATGTGGGGATGAATACGATGAAACAGGCAGGCCGTCACGAGAGTAAGTATTAGGTTGTTGCAAAAATAATGTCCGTTTTGCAAAGTTTTACTTTGAGGGCTACAACTCTGTCCAGTCTTCGTATTTTAATTTTTACTTTTTTGAGCCTGTTTGTAATAAGCCAGAAGGCCTCCACTATGAAAATTTGAAATTCTTCATGCTCTGAATAGCTTAGCACTTCTGCAAAAATAGTACGCAAGATGTCCTGACCTCAAGCATATGGAGAGTCAAGCTTCGGCGACTTTAATCAGTAAAAATTTTTTAACCCATAGAGGAAAAGAATCTATATCGAAAAAGAAATTTTTCAGGAAAAAAGTTGTTTGGAAGTGCATTGAGTGTCCAATTTGAAGCGTCAATTTCTCAGTGCAGTGTTCGAAAAATTATTCAAACAAGCAATAGGTAAACAATAATCATCCATACAGAAGCTATGCTTTCAAAAGAATTCGTTTATTTGCGCCTGAAGTGTGTCTAAGAAAGTTAAAGCAACGAAATTTCGTTTTTGAGTGCTGTGCGAGATGACGGTGGCATTCTCACAAATAAGACAGAAGCTTAATTTCACGACTAGTAGAAAGTCTATGAGGAAGCTTTCCAATGATATGTAGAATCTATATCGAAAAAGAAATTTTTTAGGAAAAAGTTGTTCGGAATGTAGGCCTAGAAAAACGTTATTAACGTTAACGGTAAGTTATTCTTGCAACAGCGAAGCACGTGGATGGAGTGAGCAAAGCCAAATTATCTACCCCTCCAGGCAGCAAAAGTTCCGCTAATAACATGCAGGATTGACATCGCTGAAGCAACAGTCAAATAACCTTAGAAGCCTGCTGGAGTTCCAAAAGAACAAATCTCAAGACGAAGAAAAAATTGCACAGCCGTAACCAACGAGTTCGCGCCATTTGTGGAGCCATCGGTTCTGACCAATGGCATACATAGGATTTCCGTTCGGGGTGTGAGAGGGAGGAGCCGCAACGAGAAATTGTTTTTGATGAAGGTGCGCACGAAAAACTATTTGATATATTTCCTGGAAATTTTGCGGGGCTAGCCCGAAATTTCAAAAAAGGGCGTGGCGGCAGCCATGCCCCCGAAAAATTTTTTTCCAAGTCTTAATGGAATCTTCGAGAATTTCTAAAATTCATGTTGATTACTTACAAGTGTGAACAAGTCGCTTGCACATTTTTATAACTCATATAAGTAACTTTTAAGAGCATGCCTCTGGATCTCACCCAAATCTTGTTAGCTCAGAACTCCTCATTTCAGCCCTTGCGCTCAGAGATGAGTCGTGGTCTCTTTATTAACATTTTCAAAAGTGAACTGTTCCGTCTTGGCGACATTTACAATTTGTCCGACTTGTTGCTTCTTAACTTGCAGTTATAGAGCGTTTGAGAAAACAAATATCATTTTTTCCTCGCTTCTAGACTCTAACGAAGGCTGATAAACCGAAACGTTAATTGAATAAAGCTAATATTAATCTTGGTTTGGTAATTCATTCAAAAGTATCAAAAAACAATATATCCCACACCTACCAAAAAATGAGAAGCAGTGCCGATTCGAGAAAATTCAAGAAGATAGACAACTTTTCGAATGGAAAGACGTAGCAAGCCACACCCTGCTAAATATTTCCTGGGACGTTTTATTTTCACTGGCTATAACCCTTCCATTTCTATAAAATGGGTCTTGAGCAGCCACTTAATCGACCATCTCTTTGCAAGGCAATTCTAACTATTGAACTAAAAGTTGTATCACTTATGAAGTAAAAGCTTTCTTTTTTTGCTAACTTTTACTCTAGGCGGCCAAAAATCCTGCTACCCATCCCCTGCTACACTGATGAAAAGTGATATTCAAAGTACCAAAAGCGAACGCCAAGGTGAGTTTAGCTTATGTATAGGCGCCTTCGCTTTTTCAGATTTTATAAAAAGAATACTCGTTATCTATGTTTTCTTCTCACCATACTATAAAACCAGTCACGAGTAGAGTCAACGAAGGCAAAAGTTTCTGGACTAAATTACTTGCCTAAACCACTTCCAATTCAAAGTTATCGCACTCTTTTTATTGTGTTCGTCAAAAATGTGAAGTTAGGCAAAAATTAGATTTTATGGTCGGGTCACGCGTGAGGTGTGGCACGCCACACCTGGGGGTCGTATAGGGGTTAGGAAGGGGGGGGGGTCGTTATCGTGGTGTTAGTGATGATAGCGACATAATGTCATTCAACGATATCTGATAGGCCCATTGTACAAAATACCAGCACTGATGTTTTGGCCTACCGTCGTACACGCACAGTAAATATATAATAAAAGAATCCTAAAGGCATAAGAGCACCATTTTTGTTATTGTCATGTCAAATAACCCCTGAGGGCCAAGTTCCAGCGAATTTTGAGGTTTTCAAACATTGAGACACTAAAATGAGGGGTCATTTTCGACATGACATCTTCGTTTCAAAGATGAGTAAACTGCTTTTAACTGCACTCCTTACAAGGTACTGTCACTTCTTTGCTCGTATTAGGAATTCCACTTCATCTAACCTCCAAACTTTGGAATTAAGAGCTAGCAAAAATCTCGTTTGTCCCATTTTGCGCTTTCAATTTCTCGGACTAGAGAAGACCAATCAGACTCAAATCACTGTGGAATTTACGCGGATCAGGCTATCGAATATACTCGTCCTTGCCGCCTTCCCTCGCGATTACGTAGCAGCACAGACTTAGCATACTACAGTAATCCAATATTTTCGCAGTGTTTTCCATTTGCTTAGCTATGAAAAAACGACTATATCTTTTCCTAGGAGAAACAATTTTGAATGAAATTCTCGTTATGTGGAGAAGAAGGTTTAGCAGCAGCAACCATATAAAAAAGACCGAGTGAATGCTTTGGAGGTAAGTTAATGGGGTGTGGCACAACGCCTTAAACGCTGTGGCCGCCACAGCTTTTTAGGGGTTGTACCACAGATAGCCTGAGTCTTGCAGTTTTCATAGGAGTAATTTGGGCCTGGTTCACCTTCTTCACTCAGAGTAAAAGTTGGTGAAAGCGCAACCATTGAAACCGAAAATGGGCAAACTAGATATTTGGGCCTGCTTCTAATTCCATAGTTTGATGGTCATTTGAGGCAGGATTCATGGTAGGTAAATAGAGAGTAGTGCTTTGTATTGAGTACAAAAAGAGATAGCTATTCATTTTTGAAATATTAGGTCGTTTCAAAAGTTCCTTTTTTCAACCTATCATTAAAACACGTGGAATGAAGCTAGGGGAACGCTTCAGGCACTATCCGACGCAGCTTTTCTTCCTCTTTTCAATAGTCATAATTCTGTTCCGCTTGATCTTGTGATCAGTGAGATAGTGGCCAAAATTTCGAACCCATGGTTTTCACCGTGTCCAAATTTGGCAATTTTTCACAATCTTCTTTTTTGACTTTTGGAGAAGCTTCGACAGTAGTTAGATAGAGTAAACAAAGTGCAATGCAGTGAAATTTTTTGGCAATTTTAACTGGCTTCGTAGTATTTTTTGAGGTAACTTTTCCAGAACTCTTCACTTTTTCAAAGTCACAAAACGCGCAAACGCTCCGAACATTAACGAATCTTCGGATTTCGACGCTTTCAAAAGTCATTTATTATTGTCCACTATTTTTAAAAAGTGACTGAGTGTATACCGCTTCGAAATATAAAATTCGCATTTTACTTGTACATCCTAGGCGGGTCCAAAATCAAGAATTGTGCAAATTTTATCGCCAAAATCCCCAACAAATCGGGAAGAAAAATACTCAATAGAAAGAGGAGGAAAAGCTGCATTGAATGACATCTTAGTTGTGCGCCTTTTTGTTCTATTGTTCTTGGCATCACCAAAAGTGAAATCTGATAGCATCAGAAAAATAATTCTAAAGAATTTTTAAGGCTAGCTATAGAAGCCAAAAATTGCATTAGATTGCACTTTGTTTACTCTATGTGACTGCTATCAAAGCTTCTCCAAAAGTCAAAAAAGAAGATTGTGAAAAATTTCCAAATTTGGACACGGTAAAAACCATAGGTTTGAAATTTCGCCCATTATCTTACTGACCACATGATCAAGTGGCAAAGGAATATGACTGTTGAAAAGAGGAAAGAAAGCTGCGTCGGATAGTGCTTGAAGCGTTTCCCTGCCTTTATTCCACGTGTTTTTATGATAGGTTGAAAAAACGAAAAGAACTTTCGGAACGACCTAATATAATTAATCATCTTCGAAAATGTTCACATCTTTCGGGTGGCCCAATAATGGAAATCCTCAAGTTTGCCAAATTGGCCCATGGTGGTTATTCGACACTATAACTTCGAATATGTGCCTAATTATGCATGGTAGAGCCTTTATTCATGCCTACGGAGAAGAAGATGGGGGGGGGGGTATTGAGGTAGAAGCTAGGTGGGGAGGGAGTCGTATCCGCCGCTTGTGTGCCACACCTCTTGCTCAACCCTGTTTATGGTTTCTTTGGTTTCTTCAAGGTGGAACGCAAGTGATGTAACTTTTCACGCCTACATCCCTGAAATGCTCTTTACAAAAAAAAACATTTTGCACAAGAAACTTTGTAAACCATCTGGAAATGTTTTTTCTATCTCCACACTTGTGCTTCTATTTTATAGTGAGTTCGCTTTGAGATACTGCGCCTTGAAAGGCAAGAGATCTAGTTCCAAAATTTTCTCTTCAAGAGCAGCTCTAAAATTTTTGTTTTTTCTCAAATACCTTATAAGCGTACAGGAATTCTAAGTGCACAATAGATAGAGAGTTGTGCTACATACTTACTTAGATACTTAGATGGCCCTCGATTTGCCAGCAACTTTGTGCAAATGGGATACCAGAAAGTGAAAACGATCCTTATTTGTACCTTCTCACATAGATCACCATCAATGGCTGTGAAGAAGGGCTTAGGGTCTTTAGCTACAGTATATAGCTAACGCGACCATAAAAGGCAACCCGGCTGCCTCTTACTTTTCCATTGATCTTACTTATCAGATCATAAAGTGGTCCTGCATTTGATATGATTTGTTGTTTATCCTCTGGGTCTTATGTATAGCTAATCATTTCGCTATCCGTATTCGTAATGAATGAGGACCTAAGTTTGCTAACAACTGATGTTGATAGATGACGTAGAAGTACCATTTACCAATTCTTTTTGTTGTTAAGGATTTCAAAATAAGACTGTCATTGGTAAGGATGACTTCATCTCCCTGAATGTACATGTTTTGGGAAGCAGAGGTTCTACTAACTTCATCAAACAAAACCCTTTTATATTCTGGAGAAAAGTTGTTGGGGTATCTCGACAATGATAAATTCCAGGAGATATCTTAGAGAAACATCAGTTCCTTAGTATTCCCACCTTATGGTATATTGGTAGAGTATCCAAAATGAGGAGAATTTTGAATACCGTGGTAAGATCAGAGAGTAAACAAGACAAAATATAGTTTCAAGATGACCTGATGATGTGGTAAGTAAGATCCATATGTAATAAGTAAGATTCATAGCCAAAGGAAAGACAAGAGGCAGCTGGGTCGTCTTTTATGGTCGCGTTAGCTACATAATGTAGCTAAGGTCAGCGCCGGATTCCGACGGATAATGGTTTCTTTGTGAACGTCGTCACTTAAGTGGCGGAGAAATAAAAATAGTGGGCCCAGCGTGAAGACGCAGGAAGCGCAACTGACTAGAGATCGAGTACGCCGTGTTCGTCCTGTACGCAAGGACCATAAGCACACAGCATTAGGTCCAATGCACGCCAAATGTAATCGATATTAACAACTGATAGGCGCTCAAATGTCGACCCGCTCAGCAACTTATTCTGTTTTCTGAGAATTGCTGCCGTCATATTCTTTGTAATCTGGGAAAGGTGAGTTTGTCTTGAACAAATTAATCATAAATCTACTTATTCGTATCTTATGATGTTTGATTTTCCTTTCATGCTCATGTTGCAGCCCATTTCCTCATCGAATTTTTTCTGTTTTGATTACTTTTTTTCTTCCATCTTAGCACCTTTTCATAACCTATATATGCTCAAATGTTGTTCATTAGCTATACGCTGAGCGTTTTCCTTTTGATTTGAGGGAGGTGTTTATTTACACATAAAAACTAATTAACTAAAAATTTGCAAAAGATAAGCTCACATGGGGCTCGTACCCGCCACCGGTAGCTCATTGGCGTCCAACACTGGCACTGCACTATACGTACCCTTTGAGGCAATACCTTTAATATGCCCTTGGTGAACATGGTGGAAGCAGTGTGTAACTTTACAACTTACATGGAGATTAACACACATCAAAGCTTGCTTATGGATTTAATTGGAAGATGTCGTAAGCAACAATCTGGTCAATCGCATCTTTGCTTCGCTAGCTTCAGCTCTAATTTCTCGAAATCGAAGAGAAATCAGTGGCGAAGTGGCTGCGCGCCGTCCACGATCACCGGAGAGTTCGATCGCGCGAGCGCTCGTAAGTTTTGTGGAGACCAAAACATGGTCGTGAGCAGCACGTCCTTCAGTCGGACACGTCGTGTTCTCAGTTTCTTCACATTACGACAAATTTCGGGGGTATAGTACTGGCCGTGTAGCGGAGTAGAAACGGTGGATGCACAGCACGTATGTACGAAAACGACTGACTCAAGGAATGCAGAATAATCTCTGTTCCAAAGAAGGTGCTTTACGCACATGTAATCTGCAGACCAAACCTTGAACACTTTCCATGTCGGTTGTACTAATATCTTAGAAATGAAATTAGCTGAACCATTCATCTACCGATCTATGGCGGCTCTCGAGGCTTGTCAAAACTACTCATCACTGCTTGCCGAGCACGCTCTTGCCTAGAACATAAAGAATTACAGAGCAACACTGTGACAAAGGAAAGGAAAGCCGAGACTTCAATGCAGAAACTAAACAATAAGATTCCGCGTCAACCCGAGCTATAAAATGGAAATGATTGATTTTTGATTCTTGCGGAATTGGTTGAGACTGTGTGCACACACGTATCAAGCAAAGTGTGACGAGCGTGGCGTAGTTGAGCTCTAGTCTTGTGCTATCGCTGCGTCTACGTGCTGAGGCACACCATTTCCATTCCAATTTGTTACAAGCTTAACTGCTTGTGCTAGGTCCTGCTTTCTGACTCTTGCGCTGGCACGAGCTTTTGTCTCGACCCCTCGCTGCGGCATCCGACGTCTATGGTGAGAGATAGCGGCCGAATCGACCTTGTTGTGGACACTCCCGCTTGGCGCAAACGATGTTGCGACCCCTACATCGCCACATATGGGGGGGGGGGTTTACTACGGGCCCTGGAGTAGAATCTCGCGCAAATTCTCGTGGGCTGGGTTCCTCAAGGGTATTGTTTACTTTCTATCTTCTCCATCTACTTTAAGCGCTTCGTGGGAACATCCCTGGTCCGAACGGTAGCAGCCTAAAATGTTTTTAAGCGGTGTTCGATGATGTACGGTGTGACCTTATCCCATTCGTGTTTGTCGGCCATGTGATTTAGGCAACTATTGAACAAGTACTTTGCCATCTGCAGCAAGCGCTCCCTGTCAACCGCAAAATATAAGTGCTTTTTGATGGCTCTTATCTAGTCCTTGATCATCACATAAACCCTTCTTTTCGCAACCTTAACTCGATTGATTGCTTTCTTGTCGATAAATCCTGGTTGCTTACCGCGTGAAGATTCTTGTCGAGGTATCTGGCCAGATGTCTCCTATCCAGCTTCCATTCGATAGTCTTTCCGAATTCTTTATTGTACGACTTGCTCTCGTTCCCAAACGCTGCGTTGCTACCGAACAAATGGGTAATCCCCTTGACTTGAACCACCGCAGCATTCTGCGGAAGCCCTCCTTTCCATCCTCTGACCGATGCTACCTAAAAGAAAAACCTCAGAAATGAATGTGTTGGTATTCCTACTACCTGTCTCTGAGCGTTCTAGGATTTTTGTATGTATGCAGAGTTTGATCCTGAAATTGACTGCGAGTACCTTGCAGAGCTCTGCGCTGTGGCCCCTCAAATCATACGCGCAGTCGGCGACCATATCGCCACTTCCTCAACTTCTGTTTTGTTCAAAGATGAGGTGACCAGGAAGTAGTAGTTTTTTTTCGACATTCATGCGGACTTCCATGATTGTAGCCGCTATACATGCCAACGCGTTGTTGCCGGCGTAGAGCTTGCCGCTATGACCAGGGCTGGTCTTTTCCTGCCCTTCCCATCTTTCGATCTGAGGTTTTATGCCCTTGGAGACGTACTGAATGATGGGAATCGAAACGTACATTGACGACGAATCCCGGTTTCACTAAACTTGCAATCGCATCGAGTGAGAAAAAACAGCTCTAGGAGCTTCCTTCTCTGCACTACGAAGTATTTATCCAAAAGGTTCAGGTCGGTTTCTTTCAGGAGCAGATCTTCGCTTTCGGATTCGGACAGTTTTGCGGAGTGTAACAGGAGCCGCTCTAAAACATTGATCAACTCCTTTCCACCTCGACCTCTCAACGAAATTTTTGGGTTTATTGGCGCACCTGTGTTTTTTGAGATGTGGAAGTTGTCTAATTGGACGGTGTGTAGCCTTACTGCGATGGGGTTTGTGCCGCTATCCATTCTACATTCTCAACTATTGCATCGCTTGTTTCCTTCACTGCCCTCTGAACATCCATTTACCCGCTTGCCGTCCTCATTTGACTGGGCACTTTGTGTAGCTGCTTTTTTCGTTTTTTTCTCTATAGTTTCGTGTTAATTTTCATGCTGGCTTTTCGTCAGCAGAAAATTAGCATTTTTGACCTCTGCTGCTTCGAATGTGTACATCAGACAAAGCGGGTTCTAATAGTGGCGATCGAATATGGTGCATTTACAGACCACTTGTACTATGGTTTGTTCTTCAGCTGGTTCGAATCCTTGCAGGTTTTTTCACCTATCGTCTTTGCCATAGTACCTTTCATGTAAAAGTTCACTACTTTTTTATATCCGGGAGGCAATAGTGATGTTAGCTTAGCAATGTTTATATAAACAACGTGAAACATAAATGGTTTAGAGACTGACTTCTCTTGCAAGAATTCTGATTGCAACGTTCAAGCTGCTCGGAATATCGCAGGAATGTCTCCATCATTGATATAAGCGGTATCTTCGAACGTTTTTGACAAACCTCAACCGCGTAAAACAATCTCTGCTAAGAGATATTGTGTCCACATAATAAAGAATCAGTTTGTCACTGATCTGCGGAGATGGGTTCACAGTAAAAACGAAGTGACTGATGCATACATATCTTTTTTTGATGTTAAAACTTTCGTAACAGTTCTTTAGTACTTTTAGCGCAGTCGATGTGTGAAGCTTGAGCAGCGAAAAAAAATTCTGATATGCGCTTTGATATGTGACGTGTACGTTCCGAAACAAGTCTTGATCGTGCTTCCGCAAAAAAGCAAAGACACGTTTTCGCCTTCACCATAGTTGGAAAACTTGAGCGTGAAGTTTCTTCCATTCTCAACTCGTAAAACCTTTCTATTTCAAATATCATGCCAAAATTTGGAAATTATAACCATACAACTAATAACTGTGAAGTATTAAAGTAATTTTATCAATGCTATGATTGCTTTGGTGACATAATTCATCTATTTTGCTTGTTTTCAGAAGGCTTTCTATCTTGGAGAAATGGCGTCGGCTGTAAAACGTTTTGCTGAATGCTTCGTATTTTTTTCATCGTTTCCCTCATGTCCCATTATGCAGTACCAATCATTGTTGTTATCCATTTTGAGCCGCAAGCAAATCGACACTACAGTTTTTCGTAACTTTGGGAGTTCTATTCCATTCCACACGCTGCTTTCGGACTTGGCTGTTGACTTATTATGCTGTGTTACGCTTACAATAATCATTTCATGTGTAATTCGCATTTGACAACAACCATAGGTGAGCCCCTGTGCACCGGGCATGTTGTTTCTTATTGTTTTTGTCTTCAGTAAACACACATTTGGCAGTAAATATTTTGTAACTATAAATTCTCCACAACAGCACAGTGAATAGAGTTCGTGGTAACAAATGCGAGTCTTGGGGAATGCCCTAGCTTTGTAAAGGATATGCACAAAGTATTTTCGACTTAGCTAGCCGCATTAAAAAACATAGCGAAGTAGATCAGATGAGGTTGTTGAGAATCAAAAGCAAAATGGAATAAACATGAGCAACAACGTAGAAGAGAACTTTGAACGGCTTGTCAAATAAGAAACGAGAATATAGTGAACAACAGAGCATGCGTATCATCTAACACTTATGCGATTTCCAGTACTGCGCAGATGGTTCGGATGAGCAGTAATGGATCGACTGTTATTTTTACTCCTGAGAAGATTCTAAAAACAAAATCTAGGGGCTTATGAAACCAAACGAGCACTGATGCGATAACTTATAATCAAATCATTTCATACGATCATGTCTGTCACTGCACATACTGTCTACCTCTGGCGTCTTCTCCCCGGATGTTAGGCACAGACAGCCCTTCTGCTAAGTGTTTTCGATGTTTTCTTCATGCTTTTTCTCCTTTTTTAAGTACCAATCTTCACAAAGTGATGTAAGCGATAACAATCGGTCGGTCTCTTGCGTTTTTGTGACTGCAATTCTAGGATGGGGACGCCATAGGTGAACAGTTCGTGCAGTGACACACACATGATCATATGAGATGCTTCGAATACCCTCAAACATTTGAGTGAAAGGCCTGTCATCAGAGGGCTCAAGTAATTGTGAACAAGAGTGAGTCCGCTTCTTCTCCTAGCATAACGTGAAATCTGAAATCAGGAAGTCTATGACTTCGATGGATTTCAGTTAATGCGAGAGTACTAGCAGCCAATGTGAAATAAACTTACCTTGCACATGTTGCTTGAAGTAATCCTTTGAGAGATTTTCACTAGAACTGCTAGAATAGCAGGAGAAGGACGCCAATGTATTCAAATGGAACAACACTTGCCTTCTAGCCATGCTAGAACAATTACCCGACTGAGCAACCTGAGAAAAAGTTTGGCACTTGGTACATCTCTCTTGCATAATGAGCCTGAAAATACAAACAATTTTACAAAAGCTGTAAAAGAACATAAAATATCTGCAGATATCTCACTAAGCGTTATCGATTGGGCGCTCATGAATTTCTAGGTACGCGCGCCTCTTTTACGCCGTTCAACTGCGCACTTCGGGAAAATCAGTAAAGTGGGTGTGTCAGGTGGCGTGGGCGTATTAGGTGGACTTTTCGGACGTGTTTTCCGGTCTTATTCCTGTGGGGGGGGGGGGATTGACTGGCGGGGTTATTGGAGGGAGTGCTATTGTTTGGCATTGAAATCTCAAGGCTCATTTTGCTGAGCCACTGGCATTTTCGTTACAAGACAAGCTCATAGTTAACGTCGTCACGCCTGTGATAACAATGCGACGTCTTCCTTCCACGTTCATGACACTCTCTCGCAAACCAAATTCACATTCCATTCCTGCGCCAAATAGCAATCAGTCTGCGCCAGCTGTCACGTCATATACAGAAAACATGTCCATTACTTTACAAGCTCGAGAAGCCAATTGTTCTACTGCACCTGCATTACATGGAATTGCGCTCTTACCCTTCCCAAGTTATGTAAGTTTTCTTTTCCGAGAGACTTGTAGGGAGGTCACGGCAGGAAAGGTTAGACGGCATTTCCCTTATGGAGAATTTGAGTGAGCAAACTGTCTCTTTGATCTTATTAAAGCTGAATGTCTGTTTGTCTGTATGTCTGTCTGTCTGTATGTCTGTCTGTCTGTACGTATGTTTCGAATAGAAAATTCCATTTCTGAACCGATCCGGACCAAACTTGGCACACATACACTTCGGGCCTCGGCGGGTGTCATAGGCTACTTTTCGTCATCAATCGATATCGATTTTTTTGCTGAGTTGACCTACGGGGCTGGGAGTTTGCACAGGGGGGTAATCGAGCATGGGGATTCCGAATGCAATATTGATTTTCAGAATTATCGATTACTTTTACCGATTTTATCGATTTTTTGTAAAGTTTGAGCTATGGGTCTGGGGATTGGCACAGGGGGATAATCGAGCATGCTGATTACTATTACAATATTAGCTTTTGAAATCGTCCATTGTTTTTATCGATTTTATCGATTTTTTGCAAAGTTTGAGCTACGGGGCTGGGATTTGGCACATAGGGGGGTAATCAAGCATGCTGATTACGAGTTCGATATTAGTTTGGCACTATTCGGCTATCCGGGCCCCAAATTTTTTTGCGGTAGAACTTGCTCAAACTTCGTGTACAAGGGCTATCTTAAGGGCCGGGCATACATCAAGCGATTTCAATCGCGACGCGATTTGGCAATATTCCACGTGTCCATAACTCATTGTAAGCACATTATAAATGTACAGAAGATAGGGTATTTCATCAGTTTACGTAAGTTATACACACTACGCGTGTGCAGGTTGCTAATGTTGGATCCGAAGACTTCTGGCGAATTGCCAAATCGCGTCGCGACTGAAATTGCGTGAAGTATGCCCGGGCCTTTACATGCTGATTACAGATATCACACTTTTTCCGCAGAACGTCTTCCAGTGTGGTTACAATAGGTATACGGTAGAAAGTCAAAATCATAATTCGGCTGGAGTTCGTTCCATATTCACACGCTAATTACGAATATCATTTCTCTGCATGTTGGGACCTTTTCATTTGTTGCGGTTATATGGCATGAGGTCGAAAATATAGATTTGCTTCAAACTTCGTCTAGGGTGGTTATTTAGCGCGCTGAACATGAGTACCATGCTGATTTCGCAAGGTAGCGCATTTTCTTGGGTTACGGTGGATGTACAGTAGGTGGGTCGAAGTTCCAGATTTGCTTCTTACCTTAACGGTTCACAAGCACACTGCTTGTGAATATGATGCTTGCCGCTGTTACAACGCATTATTGTAAAGTTATGGTGAGTTGAGGGTTTGAATGGACATTTTTTCGCTTGCGGGCCAATTTAGATCCCAGATATTCACGAAGTGGGGAAACGGTCGTTGTGCACGGCGGTCTCCAGCGCCATCCTGATAACCTGTCCTAACGCGTAACGCACGCGGCAAATCTCCCTCCCCTTTTTTGCTTAGGCAAAAGCCGCCGAAGGGTGTTCGCGCGCGGCAGTGGTCCTATAAGGAAAGCATTACGGTCGTGAGAAACTTTTTATACCACACGAATTGTTTTTATCGTGGGGATTGAGCACGATATTTTTGAAACAGCACTTAAGTCAATTCCCTGCCAAGGTTTCAGGCAAGTTTATGATTTTTACCCGCTACCACGCGAAATGACTACGATATTCGTCATCAGCGGCTTGATTAACCCTCATATACCGAGTTTGAGCAAGATCCACCACAAAAACATTTTAGGGCCCTAATAACCGCATAATGCCATCAGTTTTTAGAAATATCCTTTTATCGGTTTTATTGTTTTTTTTGCAAAGTTTCAACTGGGGGTTGGTGAGGAAGATTAGGTGGGCATACTGATTACTAACACAGCGGCAATAGGGAATTGCATGTAGAAGTGGGAACAGGGAAAGGTTGTACAGGGGTAGAAATGGAACCTTTTTCGTTTTTGGCAGAGCCAGGCGGAGCCGAGTAAACCAGCTAGTATCATATAACGACGAGATTAAATATGGAGGTGAAAGAACTTATGAATGAATTCCACAAAGGTGGTTACGCAGCACTAGATGAACTATCGCTAAGTTCGCTTACTTGCTTCTTCTTGTGTTCGTCTCGGGAATGTTGACGTTCCAGAGCAGTGCAGAGACATGACAAGCCCGAGACTACATTGGAAATTCTTTGGAAAGCTTGCCGGACGGGTCGATCTTCTTGCAGCTAAGCCAGCCAGGATTGGACATGTTTTACTCATAGAAAACATTACAAGTAAACGGTAGTTGTTTTATACTACGCGATTCTCACTGCTTTACAGAAAACTGTGAACAACAGAGTGATTGCCATTGTAGCAGATGGCATACATAATCCACCCGGCGAGCAGGGAAAAAACCCCCAACTTTACACAAATCGCGGTGTATGTAATGCCGGAGTTGGTAAGTCTCTTTGTGTCCTTTTTGACATCACTCCATGCAGATCAGTAGTATATTTTAGACTATGCGGCTGAGCTCATGACCTAAACGTAGATCTGGCCCGTTTAAGCATAATTATTGACTTTGAGAGGGCAGCATCATCAGTGATCAGAGTAAGAATGTTCGGCACATAAACATTCATGACAAGATGTTTTCAGAAACAGTGCCCCAGTTTGCTTGTGTGATAATGATAGTGTGATATGTACAAGATATTGGTTGAAGTCTTTCTTTTGTTGCCATAAAATTACCAATGTCTAGTTTCCAACCAACGAGATCCAATTGAAGAATATCGATTGTCATTCACTAAGCAAACAATTTTACTCATTAGACACGCGGATGCTAAAAAATGCTCTTCTTTTGCGCTCTGTGGTATATATACTTAAGTGTTTAGAATGATGTTTCTTGATCCAGCCTTTACAATGAGGAAAAAGATGACTTGCATATCTCAAACCATAGAGAGATGAAAATCAGGCTGCAAACGGTACTAAGATTTTGAGTTTCAACAGGTGGGAGTGTATACGTAGCCCATTGTTCAAACATGCGTGGCTCTTTTGACTTTCAAACTTTTGCGAAACTCTGAGTTGAAACTGAAGCCAGCTGGGGGTGGTGCAGGAGGAACCAAATTGCTGCCGCCTGTATCCGCAGGAGATAATTAAGAGCGCGAGGAGCTGTGGAGAATATTTCGGCAAGGATCCAAGAAAACTTGGAAAGGACATCCTTTAGGAACAAATCTTCATAAGTTTGCCTGAAGATGACTTTGAAAAAAACACAGATTTCTAATGCAAACTGGAAGGCGCGTTTACTGGGCCTAAAAGTAAGTGAAAATTGGGAACTGTACTGGTAAGAAAAGTTAAAAAAAACTTCATTATAGAAACTTTCGTTTCATGATTTTTCAAGCTTCAATTATTAAAAGAATTTTTTTTCAAAATTCTTTCTTTTTTCTTTAAGATAGAACAGTAGTTTGCCTTTTGAGTCAATCAATATGCACTTTGTCTCATAACTTCAAACCTATTCTAATTCTAAATTTTGACACTAGACTTCTCCAAAGGATTCGCCAATGAAACTGTCGGTATCCTTTCGAGGCTGTACACAAGCAAATGTTCATCACTTACAATTCAGTTAACATTATTTTGTGATTACCACTCCCTGTTTTCAACTTCGAATCCAAAAATTTCACTAAAAAATTCGCTTAAAATCTTTCACACAACATTGAACTTAAAATTCCTCAGCTTTTAATGGTGATTTTTGAAGGCTTAGTTTTTGGTAAATATAGACCTCGAGTAGCGAGACAGAGCTAGTTGTTTGTCCACATGGCAGGCCTATTCCTTAAAAATGCGCATTTCAATACTGATTCCAAATTGTCCTTCGCATCCTTGAAAGTTAATTTTAAGAAGAGTTATAAGGGTTTGTTTTTAATAGACATCCTCGTCAGGTTTTCTTAGATCCTTGCCATAATTTTCTACACACCCTCGCGCTCCTAATTGTCTCTTACGGCCAGGCGGCAGGCCTTTGGTTCCTCCTGCACCGCATCCAAGCCAGCTTTGCTAAATCAATGGTACAAAAATCACCTCTCATTCATTGTCGCAAGTTTTAATTACGAATTCCCTGTGGAGTACCTTCCTCTGACAAGAAAACGTATTTGGAAACAAAAACCCGGAAAAGCTCAGCACTCTGACACCAAGTCAAGTTGAGTTACTAAGGGTCGCATGCACAACATCCCTGCTGGGGAGGGGATCGCAGCTCAAGGAAAGCTTTATATTCTGAAATTTCAGTCTGGATTGCACGCTGTCTACTAGTCCGCAAATATTCTTACTATCCTTCATTGTGAACACATTGAACAGCAGCGAGAAGCAGTACAAGCCGTATTTTCTAGATTTTTATGATCCCCGATAATCTCCAGCGCTTCTCTTCAAAGTCATTTTTCTTTCTTTGAAATTAAAAAACGTTAAACCTTCCATGCTGATTATCTAATACAACAGTGCTAGGCATGTTGCTGATGAGGACAAATGGGGTTTTGAAAGACTGAATTTTTCGGTAACCCAACTTTTGACATGTGGTTCATCGCAAATTTCATGACTCCAATCAGGACCCGGCACGAGGTGGGCAAATGACAGGCTGGAATCGTTTTGAATGAAAAAAGAAAGGGGTTATCGTTTTTGCGGAATCCATAAAATACCATTCCTTCCGGGGGCGGAGCCCCGGAAAAAACGGTAGTTTGTGCTCTCTGCTCATCTTACTATGTTAATACGTGTCTCAACAGGCGCGCAGTGGTGTTCGCGCGCGTCAAACCGCGCCGCCGCTGACTTTCGCACGCGCGAAGTCGCTTGACCGATGCCTTTTGGAAAAACACTTGACTAGTTCTCAGTGCATGCGTATTTATATGGTACCAAATCCCTAAGTGAACGAGCAGAGGCTGGTGGAAACAAAGTATGAAAATATGAAAAACTTATGTGAATGGAAGATGTACTAAGCACTTTTTCCAAAAATTTCCCATAATTGGTGAATGTAATTTTGAATTCAAATGGCTCGTTTGCGAAGCACAGGCGACGATATGGCATGCAACTTGGTAGCTATATGGACACGGCCCTGCGGGGGTTGACTTAGAAGTTTCATTAAAAAATTATGTAACTGAAGGTTGAAGCAAGCTTTTTTCTGAAAATTTCCCGCTACTAAAAAACGGAGAAATGGCTCGTTTGCAACGCACAGATGACGAAATCGCGCGAGATTTGGTGTGCAAACGGTAGTAGGACTAAGTAACAGTATATAAAAATTTATGAAAAACTTATGTGGATGAAGAGCGTGCCCAACTTTTTTGCAAATTAGGTGGGCAATTGCCCACTTAATGCCCACCTGAGGTAGGCAAAACTTTCAATTCACGTAAGTTTTCAAAATTTTCACATAAATATGTTGTGCACCTGATGTTTACTATAGGTAGGATTTTGGTTTCGAACCTCCTCCTCTTGTCTTTGTTAGAACCCAAAATCGCATCAGCAGCCCAGTTTTCAAAGGAGGAAAGCGCGCTCCAGTCAATTGATACGCAGGAACGGCATCTCTAAGTAATATAACTGCGCTACTTTGATATTTGTTATTTCTTCATCATTTTTCTTGCTTATTCTTCTTCCTGTTTTCTATATTGATAATGAGCGTTTTTGGGCGCTCCTGAGCGCTTCTGGGCGAAGTGTGGCCGGTGCTCTCGTTGCACAAGCACAAAGCATCGTTTTTGGGCTTAAGGGGGTGTTCGTGAAAAATTTTGGGCTCAAAGGAGAATTCGTTTTGGAAAACCCCGTTTGTCCTCCTCGTGCCGAGCCCTGACTCCAATACATCACTTGTTCTTGTCAGCAACATGATAAGCACTGTTGGGTTAGATAATCTACCCAACTTTGGAAACTTTTCGTTAACTTTGGAGAAAGAAAAATGATTTTGAAGAGAAGCGCCGGGGATCATCAGGGATCATACAAAAGCTGGAAAATGCGGCTTGTACAGCTTCTCACTCCTGTTCAATATGTTCATAGTGAAGGATGGTAGGAATACTTACGGAAGGTACAACGTGAAGTCCAGATATCTAGAACTTCACACTATGAAGCTTTCTATAATATTAAGCTGCGATTCCTTCCCCGCGGGGATATTAATGCATGCGGCCCTAATTTCAGGTGTGTACCTTGCATCTTTTACCGCAATATCACTTTGAAGTTACTCCGGGTACACACAATTGCCGTTTTCTTGATCTCAAGATCTTGATTGTTGAGTTGACACTTTTGCTAAATCGTGCAGATATTCTAAACTTGGCGTTTTTTCAATCGCCGGGTCAAAAACCCATGATTTTTCTTTGTGATCAGCATGAAAATCTGAAACGTTTGTTTCAGAATAAGAGAATTTTGACGTTAACTACTTGTCTGCCACAGTGGTTGCGCAAGAATCCGAATGCCTTTGTGAAGACCAAAGGAGGGATTTTTTGAATCCGAGTAATCGTTGTTGTTTTGTAGGTTCTTTAAAGTATGCTAATGTTCGTATATTTGTGCTTTTTGCTTCGTACAATTTCATTTAAAAAATACTAAGATTAAAAGATTTTTGGGGGACACCCCGTACATACCCAATTATCAATGGCGATCCGAGAGACTTTTTCCGGAGGATAGAGCGATAAATATTTCTGAATTAAAGATCATAGCATTAGTCACACCTCTGGAATTTTGGGACATTTCCAATTTTTTTCGCAGATGTCGTCCCAATTCAATGAAGCGGCATAGCAGCAACAGCCATGATTCCTACAACTTTGTCTGCAATGATGACTTGAATCTCAAAAGATTTTGAGAACATCAATTGTTACAGGTGCAGCTAGGTCACTTGTGCAGTTTTATAGCTCATGTTACTTTCAAAAATTTCATAACTTTTCCCAGTAGATGGGAGTTGTCGCCAAGCGACAACAAGAAAAAAACAAGTAAATATTCGAGGTTTGCAGGTTACCACTCTTATACTAGCAAACTTTACTTCAGACTATTAAAACTTCGCGACCGAGTGACTCAGGGCGGCAGCTGCGCCAGATGGCGACGAAGATCCCGACCATGAAAAGCTTCATTTGGTGTTCACCCGCATGCGCTTCGCGCACTTGCTTTATCATAAGTTTGAGCTTCTTTATCAACAAAACTATCTCCTAAACGTGGGTCTTAGTTTATTACATGATTCTCAGTCGTTCTGTTTGCATTTCTCTACTGATTTTGCAAGAAAATCTAAAACAGCCTAAAACTCAAGTCTTTTAGAGAAAAATGACAAATATCATTAACTCACTTTTTATCGCATACATATTTTGTGCGATCATTATTCTTCAGTGTCATTACAATTTTGGCATTTCACAATCTATTGTTATGTAGTTTTAGATACATGTTGCGTTATTTGTTTATTGTTTATTTACCTCTAATAAACGGATTAATTACCCAAGTTTGAGTTGAGGTACACGTCGACACGAGTCAGCCCGCGTGGCATCTACGGTTATCGTTGGTATTAGAAGATTATCGTTCTACATATACCTCGTATACTCAACTACAGGAGTTCCCCCCCCTTCCTTCATACGCCGCGGCTCAATTTGTTACTGTTGATTATAGATCACTTTGCATGCTAACCGCTAGTTTGAAATTGCACAATTTTTCCTAAAGGTTTATAGCATTGTAATCCACTTCGCTCTCATAGCTGAATTCGTATTCATGTCACTTTTCCGCCTAACTCGGAATGGTACAGATATTCGAGCGAACTGACATACAAGACCTCAAATGTATGTATGCATTGTTCAATCGTTAATATTCTTCTCTAAAGTCTTTCGTCAACACTGAGATACCATTCTGAAGTGCTGGCTTTGACTTACAAGGGAACGATACTCGGTGTCCGTAACCTTTTGTCATGAAACGTGTACCGTTACTCGTCTTGGAACGCTGATTCCGAATCTGATTTCCATTTCTGCTAATCTTTTCTCTAAAAGAAGTAATGAAGAATTTTCGCGTCAATGGTCGCCCAAAAAATACGATCGGGAATGCCTAACTCACAAAAAGAAGCTTGATTGAGGCAATGCGGAACTGAAAAACACAGGATTGAACCTAAGCCTCCATTAACTTCCGAGATATCGGACTAGTTACTACACCACATTGTAGCTGCAATTTTGGCATCCGACCATGTCTCCATTGGCACAAAAATCCTTCATAACCTTTTTCAATGAAAAGATTAGCAAAAACGGAAGTCAGATTCGAAATCAGCGCTCCAAGACGAGTGTAATGGCATACATTTCATGTAGAAGGCCACGAATACCGCGTATGCGTATGGAGTGAGTGCCATTATACAAGATCGTAGATCCTTGTTAGATTTGCCTATGGGTGCAATTTATCGACTACCTTGTAAATACTGGCGCCACTAAGATGGTAGATCTTTATAGATGGGACGTTTCGGCATTTTCGCACTCGTCAAAGCCTAAAAAACAAGGATACTTATGACGCACCTTTAAACGACTCAATTGATCCCAGCGATCCATACCATGCAGTTTATTACCTCAAACAGCAAGCCAAACCTCAAAGAAAATCTTACATCGGGCTAATCTGGAGCTTCACTTTATCATAACGCTTTGCTTATAAGTTATGCCAAGTATGCCAAACTTTGTTTATAACTCTTGAAAGCCAATAAATGACTTTGTGGCAAAGGAGTAGGTTGTGAAACGGGCTCTATCATTTCTTCTCATGATTACCAATGAATGAGAATGCAAGAGCTGGTTTGAAAAGTGTTTTTGGTGTGCGAAGGCTTAGCTACCAAATATGCTATTCAGCTTGAAAAAAAAACAATAAACCAAGAAGATATGTCAAAAAAGGAAGAATATCCGTTTCGCTTAGGTCTGCAAAAAAGCACATTTTTTTCAGAATACAGACGCGCAGAACTGGCAAAAGCTCAATTTGAAAATTCAAATTATACCTTTTGTATTGGCCGATGAAGATATCCGTGACTTGTTGTGACATATATTGTGACTTGCTTGGGTATCTGTTTTTACAAACAAGATAGATAACTCATTGATTCCAGGGTTTAGAAAATCGAACTCTTTATCTGTGCAGCCAGCGTCCTCCTTGGAAAAGAGCAATCATATATATAATCAGTAACTCATGTAAATAACTTTTAAAAATTTCGCGACCCATTCTCGGGGGGGGGCGTCCCCCCCCCCCCCGCCCCTCCCCCCCTCGGTACGCCACTGATAATCAGTAGTCTGGGGTCATCAGTAGTAAATGAACAGAATATCATTGATTGACAGCCACTCATGATGAAGATAAAAAGAAGTTCTCAGTAGAGGTTCAGCCAAAATAGAACATTGTTTAAACCTCTATTGAGAACTTTTTCTGCAATTCAATATTAACGATCAAGTAGTGCATACATACTTTTGGGACACCCTGTAAATGAAAATCCATAAGGTTTGCTTCTATCGTTGCACACTAAAGTACCATTTGAGCTATAAAGTACTGTTAATGTAGGGCCAGTCGTGTTAGACATTCAAGAAACTATGAGCAAAAAACTACTCATACAAGATAAGGTACTTGTGGCAAATGAAAAAGATACAACCAAATGCAAGTAAATTATACGCCTGCATATGTGTTGGGAGGCCTGATGCATAGCAGTGGGGACTGCTATCGCTCGAGTATTCCTAAGCGCTTACTTTTCTGCATATACCTCTGTCATTATTCCCTTTTACACGAACTATACTTCATCTTAATAGACTTTGAGGATAGCAGTAGCTGTCATGGACTTTTGAGCGGTATTACTGTTTTAGGTAATCAGCTCCTCAGTTGACACGACTGATTTATATTTCAATTTGTTTCCATATATTGGTAGCAAGGTACTCAAAAAATGTAATCCAAAAATTCCATATAAAAGTGCAAATTTTACACGCTTTCTGTCACGTAGAATCTGCCAGAAAACGAGGCACATGCACAAGCTTTCTCATTCTAAAAAACGGCGATTACCACGTTTGTGCATCAACTCAAATGATCAGCATGGGCAGTCCTTTAACTGCTCGCGGTAAAAAGTTTACAGTTGATTGTTAGGGTTTCCTTACGAGACTATTTAGCAGCCTTTCAGAAGAGGAACACTACAAATGATTATCATAAGAATTCTGAACGAAATATATTGGGTTGGGGGAAAAAAAGATGGTTGCTTTTCATTTCCCTATCATGGCATTGCAACAAGGCAGATCACAGAAACATGTTTGGTATACTATTCGACAGAGCAAAACAAGCTATACAAATTGGCATTACTGTCTTTGTATCAAGTTTGAATAGTATGAAGTTCGAAGACGGACAAGGGAATTCAAATGAGCAAAATAATCAACGAAATCGTACCTCCGTCGCGAAAATTGCGAAAATTTCTGCGGACCCCCCATTTTGCTCACGGAGTTACACCCGTCATCAAACATTCATATGCGCATTGCTGTAGTTTTTTCATGGCTAGACATCGAAAATTTTTATGCTTAAGTGTTGCTAAGCTGTTTCCGCCCAATTAATTTTAAACTACTTGGCTTGGGAAATACAACCGTAATTTTCAGCCTTCTATGAGATTTGGTTCTCAAGAAGTGTCAAATTTAGCTTTTTTCTCCTGTTCTTGAAATTAATTCGATATTCCTTAAGAAATTAACTTTTGTAAAAGACCAAAAAACTGCGATATTTAAGCTACAGTCGAGTAGATTTTCCGCTTAATATAGTGTGTTTGCAATGAAGGTGAAATGCGGTACCTGTGACGCCAGCCATTTGCGCGCGCAAAATGTTGGCATTACTGGCGTGGCTACTTGTTCATGCGCAAATTTTACCACATTTCACCTTCAGTGCGAGCACACTATATTAAGCGAAAAATCTACCCGAATGTAAGTAGAAAAGGATCTCTTACGCAGTAATACCCTGCATCGTTTTGGTGAAGATGAAATTTTCAACTTTTTAATTTTCAGTCACAAAAAATACAGCACTAAGCGAGTGATTGTTGATGAGGGGTTATGTTTGTGAGCAAGTTAGGGTTGTTGTTTCTCTTACCTAACAAAAAATTATGCACTCATTTATGGGGTCACATAGTGCACCAGTGCAGTACGTTTTGGAGCAACAGTAGCATTTTACAACAGAACAGTGTTGCTTCTTCAGATTATTGTGACTGATAGAAAAGCTTAACCTGTTAGGCTGGCACAACTCCTGCACAAAAAATAGAAAAAATTACTTTTAAAAATACTGAAACGAACTAATCAACTTGCACAATATGCTCATTGTTATGTATATCAAAAGTAGTATTTCATAGTATGTTTTAGAAAATTAATATGAAACAGAATCAACAAGTTGATTTTTGAAAATCGAAATACATAACTATTAGGTTGATTCATAATTAATGCACGTTTTCTATACTTCAACTTTCAAAGAAGACAATTCTTTTTTGAAAAAACATTTCTGGGCCTAATAAAAACTACTGTAACCATTAAATCAGTGGCTATAACACAGGTACTATTGCATGACTGTATCTATCACAGAAAAGACTTTCTGATCTGAAGATTGCCAACAACTTTTTTTAGAAGCCTCTACTTTGAGAAAGCATAACTTATCTTTGAATGAAGTAGGATGAAGCAGACTTTACTCATCGTGTAGCCAAGGGTCTGTAGAGCAGTAATGCCAAGCTGGGATTTTATGAAAAAAATTTGAAAGAAAATATCGCGAAAAAGTCGAAAGTACTTACTTTTTTCTGGCATTTCGGCGGGTTCAAAAATCAGTCATTTCTGAAATTATTTCATTTATCTCCGCTAAAAAGTGAGAAAACCCTAGCGCTTTTCTACCTTCAAATGGACTAGGTCTACCCTTGCTGAATAGTGCAAAAGACCTGCGATCGCTTTTTGCTTTAAAGTTTTATATGGCACGGAATGGCCGCGACGCTCATTCAAGTTCGCAATCGAATTTCTCGACTCAGAATCCATGGAAAATTTTGTTCAAATAGCATCTTCTAGCACAAAGTTTCCTAATCCTTATGCATATTTTTTATGATTAATCCGCCTATTTCTCATGGATTTAGGGCAAAAAGAGTGAAAAGCAATAATTTTGGGATTTAGTCTCTTTTATTGCAAGGCTCAGAACTTTGAAATGAACAGAGATATACGAAAGCGAAGGCCCCCATAAGAAACTAGAAAAAACGCTCTTTCAGATAGCATAAAAAGCTGTTGAGAAAATTAGTTACATATCAAATACTAGTTCTTGGAAAAAGAGGTAGGAAAAACGTGCATTAATTATGAATCAACCTAATATTATAGTTGGTATTGTTTGGAAAACATCCAAACACTACCAACTTCTCCTAGCCAAAAAGAGTAAGTCACAAAATCAAGACTAGAAATAATTTCAAATTTTAGTAGGCATTTCAGCAATTTTAACAAACAAAAATCGAAAAATTACTTTTTGAGTCTTTCTCTCAATCAGCTTATATCGCTGCCATATGCACCAAAGAAGTTTAGCTCAAACACATTCTGAAAGCGCAAAAACTGCTCTTTTTATTATCTAGCAAATCAAAAAATTTCATCGATGCTGGAGAAAGTAACAGAATTTCGAAAATTTCGGTTTAAAAATTATGCATCAACCTAAAGTTACAGGCCAATGCAAAAGCTTAGTTCACTTATATTCACAGACTTGCTCTGTTCGTTGGGGCCTACTGCAATGGAGTGAGTGCAGTCGTCAATCTCCCTTTGTTGTCAGTGCATGAACTTGCTCGCTTTTACATGAACAAATTAGTTTTCGCCAGAGGGATAGAACCGCTTTTCAGCTGAAACAATCCACTTGACACTTGAAATTTCGCTATGGCCCTTCCAAGTCATTGTTCTGTGCGCCGCTTTACGAGAATCGCACCGCATTATAGGATGGCAGGTTCCTTCTCTGACTGAAAATGGCGCACATCTCTTTCACAAAATATTATAAACCCTCATATTTTGTACGCAGGCTTGCATCAACAATATTCTTTGTTTGTGGCTTGAAATGGTATTTCAGCTTGAATTTCCCTTTTTCTAGTTCGGTTTGTAGGTGAGTTGAAAATGGAGTCAAGGGTACTTTTCATTTTTGCAGTAAGTTATCGAGGCTGCTCGACTGATACCATGATGTTGTGAGTTCAGGTCATGATTCTTCTTTCCTTTGCTGCTGTTGAGCTGCCTGGCTATACGGACATCATGCACGAGTTCTATAACAGACACAAAAATGTATGCAATTACAATCCTCCCGTCAGATCGTTCATGAGGGTGCTGCTTGTTAAGTGGAAAATCACAAAACCGGTTTGTTTCAATTTATTGATTCACGTAATAAATTTGCAAAAGTTTTTCGGTACTGATTTCATCAAAAAGCCAGCAGACCTTTACTGCTCTTTTTTATATTTAGGAAAAGGTCTGCAGGTGTCGTATTCAACGTAAAATCCAAGTCTGCCTAAAAAGTCAGAACTGTTCTACACTGCCAAAAAAGGAAGAACCAAAATCCGTGGATTTTGAGTGAGTCACAGGCTTTTACGGCGTTTCTTTAATGTCTTGATAGATTGGACCTTTTATTTCAGCTGCATCAAATCTCTAAATCGGATCTGTAAAAAAGAACTTTCAGAAAAAGCGACAGTACGCAATCGCACCAGGTAAATTTTAGATTTGAAGCTGTTCCTAACTTGCAGTATTTCACATTTATCTTCACGCAGATGTGTCACAAAATCTTCTCATAAAGTCTGTGTCACGCGCATCTTGAATGAATCAGCGCTTCACCTACGCGCTAAGTATGTTGTAGGTTCTTGATTCTGCTTCTTTGCCATTTTTAGTAAAATAATCTTGAAGACTTTTAGCTGTACTGATCGTTACTGTATACAGAACAGGCCCATCCCGACAAAACTTGCAAAGAGTAGGTACAAAGACGGAAAAGTGGTAAGGATTTTGAGACTCTTCTGTCTGTCGTAGGCAATAGGTAAAAAATGTTTGCTACTGACTTAGTAACTTCAAGATTTAGCTTTTACGTTCTTTATTTAGCTACTCAATAACTACTACGGCTGTATGTCAAGCTAGTACCCACCAACGCGCAATTGGGTCCCACTAATTAGGGAGGATGATACATATAAAAAAAACTGTTTACATTTTGACTCTAACATAGGATAATAGCTGTTTTTAGGGAATATGTTCTCATGTTCTTTCATTCGCCGCATTCCATTCAATCGATTTTGCAGGGGAGCAACGTATCTGCAATCGGATGCTTTTTTTGGAATGACAAAAGAAATCCATTGCATTATTACTCCGAATTCTACTGCCTGCTCCGCCATCTAATGCATCAAATCATAGAAATTCACCAAATCCCTTAATAAAAAGAATAAACTTTTTTTGTTTGTGTTATCGTGAGAGACTTCACAAAATTCTAATTTACTTTTGAGTGGAAGGCGAACAAAATACAACTTATCGTTGTCGAATATAATAGATTTGTTCAAATCCAGCTGCAAAAATATTGATAAGTCCTTACTCCGTAAATGAACTCTTACTCGTGATTATGATATTGATATTACCCTAGGCTCAAACTGCAACCATTGAACTTCGTTCTCTAATTGCAAAAGAAATGGTTGCAGTTTAGGCATTTTCAGGGATTTTGAAAGAAATCTCCAAGCTTAGTTTGAGTTCAAACGTTAAAAGCTAAAAAATCTTTGATTGAATGGACATTTGCGGTAATGATAAACATTAATGAATTGCATTTGCCTGTACTTTTAAGCATGCTGCACTCATTGAGTTGTAACGAAAGCGCTGTCGCACTATTTTGAAAAAATTGTAACTTCTGATTTTCTCGACCAACTTGCTTGCTTTTACTTTCAATTGAGAGGGTAAATCTATGATCTGTGGCAGCCACATAGGACTTTCAAAGCATTTTCGATGTCAATCGAGAAGACCTTTTTGTGGTCTAAGAAATGTATGGATAAAACGCGAGTTTGCAAAAAATCGGATAGCATCATCACATATTTTTACAATTTTTTTTGGAGTGTTGGCTTTCAATGAAGTAAATGAAGACCAGTGAGCAACTTTTTTTCAAAAACACTTGCAAATTTAGGGACTCGCTTTAGATACTTTGGTTAAAACATTATGTCTTAGTCCTGGTCTCACACTTTCAAAAGTACAAAACACATTTGAAGGCATGCGTATGACGAATGTTGAAAGTTGAATGTACCGACTGGCATAGAAGTGCTGCTTCCGAAGCATCGTTGAAATCTTGCACAATCAGCAAAAGCGCATAACTCCGCTGACGATGACCACCAATGATTTGTAAATTCTCCTGTAATTTTTTTTCGATCGGATCATATAATGGCCTGCACTTTGTAAATGCCTTACTATACCGTGCAAAATCTGGTCTTATTGTATAGCTTGTAGTTTTCTTATAAAATGTATGCCAGCAAAAATGAAAAGAGGTTGTATTTGGGTCGCATCGACTTTTCTTCGGAGCTATGGAAGGTATGTATCTGCTGCAATCCCGCTGTATTACAGCTCTATCCTCATACTTTGTAGCGTTTTTCGTTGCGTTTCTACTGAGTTAAGAAATCAAGTTCAAAAAACTCATTTCTGTTGGTTAGGACTGCATTCAAAGCTACTATCAACCTGCTCATTGCAACCTCTCAGGCTTTCCCTGACTTGAGCTACGAAGTTGCAAAGTACCATGCCCGTGCACGTTTTTCGAATCGTTCGGAAAGACGCTAAAATAATCTTGTATGCAGAAAAATCTGTAAAGAAAGAAGGAAAAAAGTTTTCCAGTTGCACAAACATAATTTACGTTCCAAGAGCATTTTTTCCTGCAAAAAAATGGTGTTGCACACCGGGATCGAATTCAAGACTATCCTATAGTCTAAAATATTCTTATTTCCAGAATCTGAAGAAATACCTGCCCACTACATTCACCAGAACATGAATTATGCCAGATACTCATATGTCGCAGGAGAATCTCTTGAAATCTTGGTTGGAAATAAATCATTACAAAATAAACTACTCAATGAAAGCAATTATAATGTTAAAGTAAACTGCTTTGTATTCCTACCCTACTACTTTTTTTCAATCTTAAAATTCAGCGTCTATACAGGTTACAATTTGAATGTCGATATGAGACTAAAATTGTACTCATGTTCTTCTTCGTCAAGACCATTCGATCCTTCACGATCACAATACAGTACAATACCGCCCACATTTTTTGAAAAATAGACGCGAATGTATGGACATGTCCATACATCAGCGTCGCGTGGCCATATCTCGCTTCAGAGTGGACGAATTCTGAATCCAAAGCCACCATTCGATTCAGCCCGGCGCGGAGAATCTTCTGATTTATTGGAAGTGGGGGTATGATGTCTTCGATATTCCGTTTCCAGTTTTTTCAATTTGTTCTGCCGAGGTCCTTTCGCGAATATGTGAAGCAACGCCTACCCAACATAGAAAACTTTACTGAGAACTCTTCGATAATACTGTTCTTGTAGATTATTGTGCGCTAAAAAATAGGCTCAGACTTCTTTCCAAAGGAGATAGAAGCGTTGGTGAATTTTGGAAAAATCACGCGTTTTTAAATTCTACTCGCCATAACTTCCTTCGGAATAAGTATATTTTAAATCCGAAAGCAGCGCCTTGCTCAGCTCATCAAGGCGAATCTTCCTATGTACAGCATGTCCTTGATGTTTCGATTTCAGTATTCTTGATTCTTTCTGAGGACGTCTTTTCGCGAAGGTGTAAAGCAGCGAGCGTTGTCCCGAGTACATTCCAGCAAGGATCTTTCGATAGCACTTTTTTGTAGATTATGATGTGCCAAATAGTAGCCGCAGGTTTCTTTTCAAAGGAAATAGAACGGCTGGTGAATTGTGGAAAAATCTTGTCGTCCCAAATTCTACTCGCCATAACCGCAGGATACGAAGCTATCTTGCTAAGCAGATGTGAGTTTCGAAATCAGCAGGTCGGATAATCTCTGTGAGCAAGTTTTCCGATATGTTCGGGTTATTCCATTTTTTCTCGTTTTACGCTCGCCGAGGCGCCAGAAGCTCGCCGATGGATTTTGGTCAAAATGTTGATGCCCCTGAATTGTAGGGAAACTTCGCTTATAGAGGTTTTCGAACACGCTCTTTACGAAAATCACGGTCTTTGAGCATTATAGGGTCTTTTTGGAGAGATACGGTGAGGTGGTGCTGCTCAACTGAATATCAAAGCTATTTCGTGGCTAGAGCTCAAAGCACCAAATCCAGCACAATAAGATCCATTAAAAATGTGGAAGGATTTGATCAGCGCGTTGTACAAGCGCTCACGGAGTAATTTCGACGAAATTTGCGATCTTTACATTTTGGGCAAAATTCACGAGGACGTGTTTTCGTAGGCTCTTAACTCGGCGAATTTCACAGACTGGAGCCTGAGTAATGCACCATTCGATAGCACAGTTCACAGTTAACGTTGACTAAGAAAAGCAAGCAGGCAAGGTTTCTGACAGATACGCGGGAAGTGCGGCTAAAGTTACGCACTTTCGTGATGAAGTTACAGTCACCTCACCGTATATCTCCAAAAAGACCCTGTAATGCTCAAAGACCGTGATTTTCGTAAAGAGCGTGTTCGAAAACCTCTATAAGCAAAGTTTCCTTACAATTCAGGAGCATCAACATTTTGACCAAAATCCATCGGCGAGCTTCTGGCGCCTCGGCGAGCGTAAAACGAGAAAAAACGGAATAACTCGAACATATCGGAAAACTTGTTCACAGAGGTTATCCGATTTGCTGATTTCGAAACTCACATCTGCTTAGCAAGATAGCTTCGTATCCTGCGGCTATGGCGAGTAGAATTTGGGACGACAAGATTTTTCCACAATTCACCAGCCGTTCTATTTCCTTTGAAAAGAAACCTGCGGTTACTATTTGGCACCACTTCCAATCAGAAGATTCTCCGCGCCGGGCTGAATCGAATGGTGGCTTTGGATTCAGAATTCGTCCACTCTGAAGCGAGATATGGCCACGCGACGCTGATGTATGGACATGTCCATACATGTATGGACATGTACGGACATGTACGCACATGTCCATACATGTATGGACATGTCCGTACATGTCCATACATGTCCATACATTCGCGTCTATTTTTCAAAAAATGTGAGCGTATTGTACAGCAAACTCTGTAGGATTTTCTTACTTACTCAATCTACTTGTCTCGTCTGTCTCGTCTTGTCTTGTCTTGTCTCTATCTTACTCAATCTGTATAAGCTTGCGGTATGGTAGAATCCTATTTCGTGACTTCGAGTTTGTTTAGTTTTTTTGTATTCTCTTTCCCACTAATTTCAATCTATTATAACACAATTATAAAAGCAAGTATGCAGTAGGAAAAAGACAACAAGTATCGTAGCAAGTCTGAGTGGCACACATATTTTTTACCATTTATTCCCGTCATGATCAATTCGGCATTAACACTCACCGTTATGTAGTTTTTAGTTATATGTTTTATGTTCATTTGTTGCGTTTCCTTCTCAGGTAATCGCCGGGGCAGGCGGCCATGCGATTTATGGGCGGACAGGCACCGGAAAAATAGTTCGCTGATTTCTTGCGATCCGCTTGCAGGTACTCGGAAGAATTTTGGCGAAATTTTAAACGAATGCTCGGAGAACGATTGCGGCTTTTCAATAGATTAGTTGCGGCGCAGTGGCCGCATTCTAGCGGACTTTTCGCGAGAATATACAAAATTAGTGAGGGTCGCACGGTCCTTTGTGAAGGACCGCACAGCCCATAGGTACCTTCCGCTGAGAGAAAGTACCTTAAACTCGGTAATAAATCGATGGCACCTCCGTTATGTAGAGTGTTACCTTTGCTCGGCGTACGCCTGAAACTACGTAAGTAGACTCCGAGCGCCTGCTGAAAGTTTGGCCCGCGCTCGCTGAAAGAGAATGTTTGACGAGCGCCTGCAAAAAATCATGTATTGCTACTCGCTTGCAAAACATGCGACAGTAAAGGAAGTACCCAGGACCCGGCACAGATGGTTTGGGGTCAAAGTGGACTTCGTTTTTGAAGTTAGAAGCAACGGGGATATCGTTTTTGTAAGAACCTGGGGGAAGCGCCGATAGAACGACGACGAACATGTCAGGTCATACGAGTTGAACGTGTTCTTTCGCAAGTGCGCGAATTTCAAACGCAAGACTCAAACAAACAAATGGCTTGTTTACAGCGCACAAACAATCACATGGCTCCGAATTTGGGCTATGTATATACAATACCACTCCAAACTATGTCATGTAAAAAGTTCTCAAAACTTATGTGTACTAATATCCGTTATCGAATTTGTTGGTTTCTAGACCAACACCAAACCAACTGGGTTGGAGCATAAGTATCGAAGAGTTCACATAAGTTTTGGCTCTTTTTGATTTGGACGATTAGAACGGTCAAAAATCTATCATATAGTGAAGAGAGCGAATCAAACTATTGCCTCTCCTCTTTTTTGAGCCAAAAGTAGGTAAATCTATGCGTTGATAGATATTGTCACACGCGGTATCCTTTGAACTATGTGGCGAAAAATGCATCGCCAGATTGTTTAGGCTACAGATTTGGTTGGTCTAGGAGGTTTTCGACATTCTGAGCACTAAAATGGTACCCTACCCGATGACAGAGCCTTTAATCGAAATGTTTTCTTATTGATTTTTTTGTTATATTAGGTGCCTCAAAATGCGCTTTTTCGCTTTTTATTGTTATTTTGATTGAATAATGGTTTACCTACTGATTATTATGTCAAGAGGGACTTCGTCAATTTTCGCGAAGTCATGTGGGACATTGTTTCCAAAAATGCTCCACCAACGCGTGCCGGGCCCTGGAAGTATTGCTCGCTGAAGTTGGCCACGCCCCAAAATTTTGCCTACCGCTTGCAGAAAAGCGCAATTTTGCGAAGCGCCTGCCCTCGGCGATTATCTGAGATTATCGATTTAGAAGTAAAAAGCTTCAATTACTCAAGTTTGAGTTGAGGTACACTACACTACACCACATACAAGCCAGCGTGGCACTACCAAGAATTATACATCAAATTTTGGTATTAGACGATTGTTGTTCTGCATACCCCTCGAGTACACCTCAACTACACGTTCCATTTTTTTTTGAACAAAACCAATCGCTATCTAGCACTATGTCGAGAAATTTTAGCTTGATCAGAGCTATAAGTATCACTACCAATATGCTAGGAAAATCCATTAGAAAAAGTTTCTTTTGTTGCTATATTCTAAAGCTGTGTATGGCCCGTAGTAAAGCTCGGTCACGGGAGATGATCTCCCCTTAGGCCCTCATATGAGGCTTTATCGGGTGAGATGAGGACTGCCCACTTTTCCGTGGTGTAACTATGCAAGGTCACCCTACAGGTGAGCTTCAGATGAAGCCCGGCAGGGAGATCAGCTCCCGACCTGAGTCATCGGAGATGAGCCGGGCGACGACATGAGGTAAATACTGTGCTAAAGAGGAGAGCACAGAGAAAATCCCCGTAAGTTGCTCCCGAGTAACTTACGAAACATCGCAGATGACGTTCTTTTGCGGTGCAGAACTCCCAAAATTGCACAATTTCGGGCGCCTAAGTGAGTGAGGATCGATGAACAGCTGATTGCGCGACGAAATCGGAAAAAAGTTTTTTTCTGCATTTTTCTTATAGTTGATACACGTTTTTTACGGAAAAACCGCTTCAAATGACAAATAGGTGAATTTATCTTTTTATTCGTTTTTCTCTAAGTGTAATTTTTTTCCTCGTATGTATGCCGAAATAGTGCGTATTTGTTTTATCTTGTTGTTTGCTAGGTGAAATCTCTGATAGCGGCTATCATCGATTTTTCGATAGCGGCCGCTATCAAAGGTCGCCGGGCCAAGCAGCAAAAATGGTGCCGCTAGCCGCACTCGAACCACTGCCCCGCCGCTTGCGCATTAATCTTATACATTTAACTAATAATGCACAAATGGCAGAAACGTTCCACCTTTGAAAACGCGAATGTCCAGTAAGTGACCTGCTCCAAATCAATCGCTCCCCTGGCAATGTGCTGAGGCGCGTTGAGATCACCTCCGGTCCGCCTCAAGAGAGATGCCCTGATGGGGGGTTTACTAGGCCTATGTATCGCTTCGCGCAACTCTCGCCCAGTTGTAGCACAGCACACCACAAGCTCTGAAAACTGAAAGAGTGCATGTGAGGTGAAATCTTATTTTTGGATTTTGTGGTGAGATCCTTTTTTTACTTTTGTTTATGAGGTGTAGAAAAAAATTTTTTTTGAGAAGAAGTAGTTTTTGTTTTGAAGTTAACGAATTTGGAAATAAGTCTTTGAATGTGTGCTTGAGGATGTAGTGTTTGGCTTTTCGAAAAACACGAGCAAATTAAGTTGATTTTGAGCACTATGATTAGTTCGAAACGATTGGCAAGCGATATAAACTACTCGTTTATAATCGTAAACATTTGTGATGGCTGCTCCTGAAACAGGTAGTGGCAAAATTTGCGAGACAATTCAAGATCAGGATATAAGAAATTCCAGCTAAAAAAGAATACATATTTATTAGCTTGACTGTTTTGAATTGGCAAAAAGATCGGTTGGAAAAATCGGAAGTTATAAAATTTTGAATATGGTACGAACGGTACATATGTCTTCATACTAAACGATCTCTTGGAAAATTCGAACCTTTGTAGCACATTCCAGAAAAAACATGCCTCATTTTACTTGGAGTCATAAGTAAAATTATCGCAAAGGGTTCCTGCTCGAAATTATGATTGAAAGTGATATGTTTTTGAATCAAATCGTGCTCATCCCAGGTAACGCAGAATTTGTGTGGACGCCTCAAATTTTCCGCTAAGTTTCCCCCTGAAAACCCACTCTGTGCTCAAGAAACAATTGCTCTGATTCCGAGATTTGCTAAACGTTAGCTTGTCACAGGTTACATAGTTCATAGACTGATCTAATAACATTAAAAAACGTGTTAACAAACTCGAAGGCTAGCCGAAATAGTTTCTAAAGATTTCATTCTTCTTTCTCGACACGGTAAAGTCCTCAATTGCGAGATTATTCCAAAACACTTTTCCTTCGCCATCTTTGCCAGTTCACTTCGCAACGTTTTCCGAGCTTATTTTCGGTCATCGCCTGCATTCATAAAACCTTGGAATGAAGTTAAACTCTCAAATGCGCATTTTTCTCGATCTGGAGTGCACAATCTGGGCGTAATATTCAGCGAAAAGGTACACGCCCTCACTACAAAAAGAAAGGTCGAAAGTATAGCTAATATAATTCGCGCCCTGCACATAGTAAAGCGCTAAAGGCACCCGTTTTCTTAACAAGCACGAAAAAATTATGTGGTATAAGAAGCACTAGCATTTATTGTTAAAAGCATAATCATCTCCGTTACAGCTTCTATCCCTTCAGTCGTTGATGATGCTGAATCAAAAATCTTAAACATCCATCAAATTCCATGCCCGGTATCTAGCTAAAAGAGAATACTCATCCGCTTTATCGAGTTAACCATGACGACTCTGTTAGCCTCAACCATAAAGAACAGTTAGTATGACTTAAAGATGAGAAAATTTCTTGTTGCTATAAGGCGCAAAATAGCCAATAGTTCTTTGTCCGGAGAATCTAAGATAGTCACAAAAATGCGCTTCAAACCATACCGAAGTAGATACATCATTACAAAAAACTTGCTTCACTGAATGCTAAACACGGGCTGTTGTATGCAAATTGTTGGCTACAAACGATTTTCTCCACAACGTAGTGGAACACTCACAAATTGCGTGAGTTAAACCTTGGAGTAGATCCCGTATAGAAGCTAGTTGTTTCTAAAGAAGAAATCAAAAGAAGATTGCTGTAATTTTTTGCTTTCAATTTTTGTGAAAAATAAATTTTGCTTTTTATAATGATGTCTTAGCTAGCTACAAATGTTCATCTGTTCCATAGATAGGAGCGATGGAAGAAAATTAGTCAAAATTCGAGTTTTCTGTGTAGGGTCATAAAAAATCGGAAACTTGCAATAAAAATCGAAGCATTCGGTATTATAGATTCTTTCACCTACTCTTTCTATGTGTGCAGAGTCTGTGCTGATTGGACGCCTCTATCAGATATTATGATTTTCGAGAGAAATGCCAAATAAATGAAAATTGCCTTTCTGTATTGCTTGCTCGAAGATCATAACTTTTCGTGGAGATGTTCAATCAGCACAAACTTTGCACGTCAGAAAGAGCCGGTGACAGAACCTACAATACCGACTGCTCCGACTTTCGTTGCAATTTTGCGATTTTTTATGACCCTACACAAAAAACTCGAATTTTGACTAACTTTCTTCTATCGCTCCTATCTATGCAACAGATGAGCATTTGTAGCTAGCTAAGATACCATTATGAAGAGCATGATTTATTTCTCACAAAAAATTGAAAGCAAAAAATTATAGCAACCTTCTTTTGATTTCTTCTTTGGAAACAACTAGCTTCTATACGGGATCTACTCTAAGGTTATCTCACGCAATTTGTGAGTGTAGCTAACTATTTGCATATCAACAGCCTGTGTTTAGCATTTAGTGAAGCAAATTTTTTTGTAATAATGTGTCTATTTCGGTATGGTTTGAAGCGCATTTTTGTGGCTATCTTAGATTCTCCGGACAAAGAACTATTGGCTGTTTTGCGCCTTATAGCAACAAGAAATCTTCTCATTTCTAAGTCATACTAACTGTTCCTTATGGTTGAGGCTAACAGAGTCGTCGTGGTTAACTTGATAAAGCGGATGAGTATTCTCTTTGGCTAGATACCGGGCACGGAATTTGATGGATGCTTAAGATTCTTGATTCAGCATCATCAACGACTGAAGGGATAGAAGCTGTAACGGAGATGATTATGCTGTTAACAATAAATGCTAGTGCTTCTAATACCACATAATTTTTTCGTGCTTGTTAAGAAAGCGGGTGCCTTTTCTGAGATTGAAAGTTACTACTAGCCACCATTTAGACTTGTAGGAGGCACGCGACAACATTTATCAAAAGCATCAGTGTGGATGGTTTGAAGAGTTCCTAAAATAGAAGCACCAAAACACGCACATCCATTAGGGCTTGTTTTAGTGTTTCAAATGCTGAGTTCCACCTTCCAAATAAACTCAACATTTCTAGAAAGAATGGCCAAAGGATCGGCAGTTAAGGTAAAACGTATGTAAATCTTCGAAAGTACGATGATACTCAAAAACGATCTTAGCGCTTTACTGTGTGCGGGGCGCGAATTATATTAGCTATACTCTCGACCTTTCTTTTTGTGGTGAGGGCTTGTACCTTTTCGCTGAATAGTACACCCAGGTTCTGCACTCCAGGTCGAAAAGGATGCGCATTTGAGAGGTTAAGTTCATTCCAAAATTTTATGAATGCAAGCGAAGATCAGTAAATGGTCAGTGATCTTTATTAGTTCCTTTCTTAGTAAAAGCTATGAGAGAAGTTAGCTTGCCGTTTGATTGAGCGTTCCTTAATCTATCAATCTGGAGCTAAACCACTACTCCCATTTCCAACGGAACACGTACGGTCGCTATTTGGAGCTACGCCAGAAGCAAATTTGATGCGAGGAGTAAAGGACCTTCATAGGGACCTAAATCGCCATCATGAGTGACAAAAGCAGAATGTCACTTCTTCGAAAGTCGGAAAAATAAGTTTTCATTTCTGTTTAAAAAGCAGTTTCATTGAACTGAACTAAATCTTCAATGTTACTATCTTTCTCATATGGATACTTATATGCATCTTGGAATAATAATAATACGCCTCGGGTATTTAGTGTATTAAACAAATCACGTAAGAGCGGACGCAGATATCGGTCACAGCTGTTGTTCTTGAACCCATGTCGTAATCTTAAAAGTTTAACATGCGCAATTGATATATTTGCTAGGCAGTGGCGGTCCCAGGATTTCCGTTCGGGAGGGGGGGGGGGGGGAGAGCACGAAAACTTTTCCAATAAAGGTGCCTGGCGTTCGCCACGCACTCCAAAAAATTTTTGGGGTGCTTCTCAAATTTTTTGCGGGGCCCCACCTAAAATCTGATAAAAAGGGGGCGTGGCGTCAGCAACGCCCCAGAAAAGGACTTTTTTAAAATTTTTTACAAGGCTAGTTTGAATTTTAAGAAATTTTAAAAATCATTTTATTTGTTTACAAGAACAAACAAGTCACTTGCGCATTTTTATAACCCATATTAGTGATTTTCCAAAATTTTGCGACTCATTCTTGGGTGGGGGGGGGGGGGGGGGGAACCGCGCACTGTTCCAATCCCCAATCTCGGTCCGCCACTGTTGCTAGGCCATAGCGCGCAAATATTATTAGTCCATGGCGAGGTCAGATGCTTACATCATAGGCGAGCCGCTGCGCTATTTTATCACCAGAAATGATCGACACGCTCGGACAGTTGCACTTGTTCTCTCATAATGCCTAGAAGGTTAAAGCGTTTGTGCTATATCACCAGCGACTCTAATTGATCGACTTATCCCATCAGAGGTTTTCTGTACATGGGCCAGTAGCTAGATGGGTCGAAGTAATTACCACATATCTGAATTTATGCCAGCGGTTGCGAACAAGTTCATTGTCTTTCTAGAAATAGAAATTGATTGATTTAAAATTACGGATCACGGTTGCAAAAGTTCAATTCACGGCTTGCGGTATTTTATCTAGATATTCACGGAACACGGAGATCTGCTAAGCAAAAACTGACATAATAGGACTGCTTGCAGGACTGTATTTTATTTTATTTTATTGGATAGTCCCGAAAGTTGTGTCCGTTTTTTTCAGACCACTATAAGACCATGCACAATCAAGACCTGTGGCAGTGTTCATTAACGAACCCAGTGGGTTCCGGAACCCACTGGGTTCGTTAATGAATACGGCCACTGAATGTCTCAACATGCCTTCGATGCAGCTTTCCCTTCTCTTTCTTATGGATACATTTTCGAACCACAATCTTGTATGCTTTTTGATAATTTCCAAAATACTCCACCCGCCAATTTTATCTGTCCGAAATTAGCCTAATTTTTGAAAATTTCATTCCAGATTTTCGGAAAGGGTCAAGCACGTAACAATTCTCGGAGTACAAGATAATATTTTCAGATTTTCCTAATCTGCTGCTTTTAGCTTCAAAAATTATTTCTTTGGAGGTCTCGATTTTTGGTAAAGTCACAAAACACGCAACTGCGAATACCACAACACAAAAGCTTTTGAAGTTTTTACGAATTGAACATGCTTATTAAACATTATTTATGCAACATAAACAAGTTTGATTTGCTTTGAAAAAGCAGCTTTTCGAAATTCTCTATGTTTTTACGTGGTAAACGTAAATAAATAATTATAACGGACTTGGTAGACGTGTCCTAAGTAATCTCAGATAAAAACAATGTAGCCGAAAGGTTTGCTCTACATAAAAGTTATTAGAGCTCGTTGAATACATCAGGATAGAAATTTTCAAAATTTGTGGAATACTTGGCGCTACAGCTGAGCTGCACAAAATCCATGGCAATAACATTGCAAAGACAGGGTAGATCAGAGGGCAAATACAGCCTTGAGAAAGAGGTTAAAAATCTGAATAAAATGGTACCTAATCGTACATGGATTGGTGTCGGTGAGTTTCAGTGAGCGATGAAAAAAACGGACAAAACTTTTGGGACAACCTAATATATTTTTTTGAAATGATTAAATATTTTTATGGTTGATAGTTATGTATATAGAATAGAATAGTATAAAAGCCACACAGTCTCTTATTCGTTGGTGAGCGATTCCTTTCATACGGTCAGGGTTGTAGAAAGGGGGAGGGAAATACAATTCTGAATACCGTATCAAAAGTTTATTAGATTAATATTTGATATCAGAATTCTAAAAAATATCTCCCTGGGACTTCCATGTTAGGATAAAGGCTGGTCTTGCCTTTATCTAATGTGTAGCGGGGTTTACATTAGTCTTACTGTAATCTTTCCTATACAAACTAGGTTATTCGGAAAGTTTTTTCGCTTTTTGCGCCTTCGATGTTGGTGAGATATCTTGAGAAAACGCCAAGAAGGTTGATAGGGGCTACAATATATGGATCTGTAGAGGAAGTCTTCTAGTTTCTGCTGCTCCCACCAAACTTGCAGAAATCACTTTGTAGGGAAGTTTACGGTTGCGGTTTTTCGACATGTGAAAGCGATTTTCGAATAATTGAATTCTTAAAGCGCAAACTTGAATATGAGGCAGTTAAAGAAGCCATCATTGTGCGCAGTGGATTTGTCAAGGTACATTCTTCTTGGGGTTGATGCAAGATTGCTTAAGAATTTCAGAACCAGAGAAGTGAAAGCTAGTATCTTGCAATGTTTTGAAGGATGTTGCTGCCATGTAGGCGAGCATCTTAAAGGATCCTTTGAAGGAAATCGCTAGAGCTGCATAAAATTGTCAGCAGACCTTGAAGTGTCACATAGCTCCTTCAGAAGTGACCTTGCGAAAGCTGCAATACCAAAAAATTTCAGTAAGTAATACCGCACAATTTGCCGCACTCGCAGAGTTGAGGGCACGATGACCTGCCTTGCTTGCTTATAACTTGATAGAGAATCCTTTTTTTTATTTGAATTGATATTTATAGTAGAAAATGAGCCAAGTACTCCTACAAGAATCCACACCGTAATGAATAATACGGAACATGCATTGAAAGTATGGCCATGAAACATCACTCACTGAAAAGGGCGGTGATCTCAAATCATTGGAATCCTGCTGGTCTTGCACACTATAAACTTGATAAGATGTGGTTGTACAGTCGGAGCAGAGTAGTATGATATCGGTGTAAAGACCGTTTGTCAAAATTTTCAAAACTGGGCAGACTTGCATATACAACTATGCTGGTGCCATCTTCGCACATGATGCCGCCAAACCACGTGGAAGAAAGGTGGCACTTACAAAATAGATTGACTACACACCGAGGTTCCTGTTATCTTTCGAACTCTTCAGACTTTCCTTTACCAACCGCCAATTTTCCTATCCGTGCTGGCTTTTCAAAATTAATAGGGGCCATTGAAAATCAGCTATTAAAAATGTCTTTTTAGGCTTTAGCGATTCTGCTGAATTTATTTCGCAAAATAAAAGTACAAAGCACTGCATATGTGTAGCCAGAAATGTGCTGAACAGAATAAAGTACATTTGGTGGGAAAAGCTTGGATCCGGAAAAAGATGTGCTTGTTCAAATTTGATGGTGCGAAAACGAAAAAACCTTCCGAATGGCCTAATATATACAAAAGAAAGAAAGAGAAAGGGGGAAGAAGAAATGTCTCCCGCCGGCGGCGGAGGTCACTGCCAGAGGTTCGCTATCTTAAAGGCAGCGTCTCGGCAGAATGAACCTCAGATTTTCACATATATGGAGAGGAGGCCCTTCAAGTGAACCAAAACAGCAACTCCGCGCCGAGTGAACTCTGCAAGCCAGGAGAGCGGCCCAACCCTGGCTCCCCTTCCTCCTTTCGCTCCCCTAACACCTTGTTCGAACGAGTATGTTCTCCGCTAGAAAACGCGCCGTTACTCGTAGCTTCGTAGGGCAGAATTGTTCTAGCGCTTCTACCCCCTTACTCCGCGTCTCTGACGGCAGAGAAAAACGGCTCATTCGTCCGCGCTCGTCTCAAGGTGGGTTTCAAAAAACGGGGTTTTCCCCATTTTCGCTCTAAGGGAATTTCAGGTCGTGATTCAGGGGGGCCGGAATAGCCCCAAATCTGCCAAAACCTCGAAGTTGAAAATCTGCCGAGCCGCTGCTTTTAAGCCAACCTCAATCGCGAGCAGCTGTTGGGTGATAGCTGCTTCCCGACATTTCAAAAAATACTGAAAAGCAACCTCATGTTGCCCAAACAGTTCATTGTATTGCAGTTGTACTATATCACCGTAATCAGTTTTCAAAAGTTTGAAAAATATAAAATATAGGTTAAGGTAGGTAAAAGCTTGGGTTAAAGTAGAATTAAACGATTATTCGTGCGACCATAAATGGTTTTGGAACAAAAACAAAAATTTTCTGCACTGAACGCTGTTAAGACTATTTGCCTATCAATTTTCTGAGTGATCTGAAGAAGGTCTAAAAAAAGGCATGAACTTTTGACCGACGCAATATTAGGTCGGTTCAAAAGTTGTGTCATGCAGGAAAGCATCAAACAATCAAAAAATTTGTGGAGTCTTAAAACTGCAGAAACCAGTTGCCATATAACATTTATTGTACAAGGCGAATGAGCGTTACCGCCTCGAAACCTCAAATAACGAATCTTGGAATTCTAGTACAGCCATTGGAGCGTCTTAAATTCATAAATACTCATTTCCGCGAAGGTTCAACGAATCCTTAAGAAGAACCATCCATCATAAGAGGAGAAAAAGCTGCGTTGAATAGCTTGTCAAGTTGCCCAAGTTACTTGTTGTTAATTTTGTGTGAGGCTTGACTTAGCCAAATGTGAATTTGTTAGCATCAGAAAAATGATCTGACGAAGTCTTGAAAGCCAGCTGGTATGCCAATTTACTGCATTGCACTTTTTTCTATCCGAGGGTCATCAAGGCATCCAGAATTTTGCAGTGAAAAATTTCAAAAAAAAATTGCCAAATTCAAAGTTGGTGAAACCAGGAGTTCAGATTTCAACAATTATCTTGCTAACCAGAGTGATTTAGCACGATAACCTAACGCTTGAATCGGGAAAAACTGCATAGAATATTCTTTGAGAAATGCTTGCCCAGTTCCAGTGTTTATTTGAGAGGTCGAAAAAACGAAAAGATTTTTTGGAGCGACTTAATATATTTGAAACCTTTTACCATTTTATAAGAGAAAAAACTGCGGAAAGAGCCTTCAGTACCTGCTGAAAGCAGTGCCCAGACAATTGAGGATCGCGGAATTATAATGATATGTGAAAGCCAACGCTTTTGAACACGCCATAGCACATGTGCGAAATCACAACGTTAGCGAAGTGAGAAATGCGCTTGTCAAGTTAGCAGACCTTTTGGGAAAAGAGCCTCGCTCACTTGTAGTTATTTCCCTCTGTTGTTGGAATGCGCATACAGCCACAGTCAAGGTCATAGGGTTCCAAGCAGGATCAAACGTGTTGATGCGATCCTGGGCCCTCTTTAGACCCTCCTCCCCCATTAAGGTGTCCGTCCGTACGACCCCTCCCCCCCCCCCCTTTCTCCCCATTTTACCCACTTCCCCCTTATTTCCACCCTTTTGCGATAACCTACATACAACAAATGTCAGATCACTTCAAAGAATGCCACTAGATTTTACCCAAAAACTATACGTCAAAGGAAGAAAAATGCACTTACAATTTGGGAAAAAGCAAATAATTGTGCTCAAAAACCTCCCATAATAATTCTGCGTAGCTAGGATGAATAGAAAAATTTCCAAGATTTAGTTGCAGTGTATTGTGGTCACGAAAAGGTGGATGGAAAGAAAATCAATCGATGAATGAGGACATCAGTTCAGTCTGATACTGACATTCAGCACTTACTCATACTTTAACTTGCCTAGAAGTTGATTTATAAACAGAAAGTGGAATATAACAACGAGTAGGAAAAATCCAAGAATACGGGGCAGTTCATTTCAGTCGATATGACTGATTATCTTGTAATACATTATTTTCTAGCCACAGGTATGAAATTCTTCTGCACTTTATAGTTATTTGGCACAGCTCATTGAGTGACTATACTGAAAAACAGTCATTGTGGTTCTGGAAATAGAACGCTATAGGCTATGATATACTTTTAGGTTCGATCCCCGTATGCGACACCATTTTTTACATGGAGAAAAAAGGCTATTCATGGAGCGTAAAGAGTGTTTGCGACTGAAAAAGCATTTTCCATTTATTATACAAAACCGTTTTAGCGCTTCCAGAACGATGTGAAAAACGAGCATGAGCATGATACTTTGAAAATTGGTAACTGAAATCAGGGAAAGGCTGGGAGGCTGCATTGAGCAGGTTGTGTAGTGAATTGCCCAGAGTTGCAGCTATTTAGGATAAGTGGGCTCGAATAAATTTAGATGCGAGTTTAGCAAATTTAGATGCGATTCTAGAAGCAACCCGGGATTTTTAAGCTCAAATTCCTGTAACTCGCTGAAGACGCAACGAAGCAGCCTGGATTTCCCAGTATAGAAGGTAGGAGAATGGTGTCGTAATGTAGCATGATTGCAGCAAACAACAGGCTTTCGTAGCGCCGAATCAAATCAGATGCGCCCCAGAAACGACCCCTTTTTTGTTGCCATACATTGAATTCTAAGAAAACCCACAGGTTATGAAATAATACCGGATTTAGCGTAGTAGCAGGGCATCTCCAAAGTACAGCTAAACTGTATGGCTCCATGAAAAACCATACAAGAATATTCAAAAATTATCGATGATCATTGTTGGTAGAGACAAGCGCTTTTGTCGAGTGTGTGAGAAGTCAGTGAAGTTTTGGAAGCAGGATTTTCATATCAGTTGGTATATTCAACATCTTTGCCACATACATGCCACCAATAGTGTTTGAGTTTCTGAAAATGTTTCTTTTTGAGTTTTCGGTCATGCGCGGCCCAGCAAGTTCAAATTCCGTCTGCGACACCTCGTTTTCCGGGAGAAAAATGCTGTTTTTGAAGCGCAGAGAATGTTTGCGACTGTAAAGCTTATTTCCTACTTTCTGCACTTTTTTTATTCAGACTACCCTCTCTTACGGGGAACGGAATTTATCTACCCGGAAAGGCATGCCGCCATGTAATTAACAAGGGACATGAGAGGTCATGAACTGGCAGCAACGCTAATTTGCACCGAAAACAAGCAGATTCTGCTCACGACAGATACGATGACATCCTACAGTGTACAAAATCCAGATTTTACTAAAATTCGAATTCAAAGTTCAGTAGTAAAATTAGTCCAACTAGGATAAAGATTTGTTTTTAGGGGTACTGCCATGCTGGTTCCAGATACGATGGTGGTTTTAGTGAAAACTCAAAATTTTTTTTCTGAATTTTAATCTTGTTTTCAAAAATTTTCTGGCAAACTTAGAAATGTCATTTGAGGATATTCCATGATGCTACTTTCGAATATGCTAATGTTTTCGCTGGAAACTTCGAAAACTTTTTCTTTTGAAATTTTGACTTTTTCATAAATTTCACGCAAAGAAAAAGTTTCACCAAACTCTTCATTCCCAAACTTGATCATTATCATCAACACTTGTGAAAAGTTCTTTACAAAGAACACAAGTTTTCAGACTAGATCGTTGAAAATTCTGCATTCGGTGGTAGAACTTGATTCGGAAAAAGGATTTGAAAATTTTGCACTAAACCGTTATCATATTCGTAAAGAGCGTCGTTAGAAACCCCAAATCCAAATTTTTATTCTGATTTGCCAAATCGCCACTGAACACTGATTTTAATCTCATTACGAAGCTCAGTTTCATTTTTACGCAAAACCACCATCATATTTGGAATTAGCATGGCAGATTACCCCTAAAAACAAATCTTTATCCTAGTTGGACTAATTTTACTACTGAACTTTGAATTCGAATTCTAGTAAAATCTCGATTTCGTACACTGTAGGATGATGTCGTATCTGTCGTGAGCAGAATCTGCTTGTCTTCGGTGCAAATTGGGTGCAAATTAGCGTTGCTGACAGTTCATGACCTCTTATGTCCCTTGTTAATTACATGGCGGCATGCCTTTCCGGGTAGATAAATTCCCGCACCCTCTCTTACAACCCCCCCCCTTGCGACAGTCGCATCGCACGTTTGACCCTGGTTCCATAGCAACTCCGCCTCTCAGCTGCTGTGAAGTCGTTCCAGTCGCCCAAATTTGAAATTGTGAGAAGAGGCCTGTTTGCTCTTCAGGGCGAATTTCGGATTTAGCTAGCGATAAGCCCAGGCATACCCTCGATACATAGAGCCACGTACTCTGGTAACCTTCACTTTGAGAGCAATGAAGGGACACAACCTTCACCTGGAAAAAAACAGAAGTCATCCGGGGCTTCGCCGTGGATGTTATTATCCTGACTATATCGAACGTATGTTAATGAAGCAAATATAGGAAATAATATCTCTAGCTTATTTCAGCGATATCGAGAATTTGCAAAAAGAAGGTTTCTAATTTTCGACAGAATTCGGGACAAAATTTCTCAGTTAACCTCTCATTTGACCAAAATAGAGTTTCACAAGTTTAGGAAAGGTATTGGAGTTAAATAAAAACGAAAAGCTGCGCTTCAGAGAATCGCGCAGGAAAAGCTGGTCTATCTCGTTAATGAGTGATTTCCAAAGATTGGGACGTTGTCAGCTCTCCTTGTCGTATCATGACGATCAGAATGATATATAATGTTGCAGGGTTTCGTTGAGACCCCGCGGAGATCTACGACCAGAGCCAAATGCCCCGTCGGCTCTGGTCTGTCTCCGCTGCTCGTCTGCGTCTCCGAGCGCCGCGCGCTACCTCGCTACCCCAAATGCGGGGCGCGGGGCATTTGGCTCTGGTACCCTTTTCTTCGCTGTCTCGGGCTTGCAAGATATACATCATTTTGAAGCTCTTGGTCTCTATTTTCACCCTGACAACGTCCCAAAACCACATTTTTTTGATTTGATCGAGAAATCCGGCAAAAACCTTGTTTTCGAAAATCCCTTGTTTTTCTCCTAGTTTAACTCTTTTCACGCGGTTTTTTCGTGCATTCTATAGATCTTGCTTTTGTTCATAATGCAGACAACCACCCAGCCCTTAACTCTTCGAGGTGAAATTTTTTGCGAAAAATCGTAAAAAGTGCGTTTTTCTTTACCTTGCTCTGTTTCAGTGCCTTCGCATCAATTTTTTTCCAGATTGGGCGATTGTTGCTCAGAACAATAAGCGCAACAACCCAGACAACGTTCCGGGAAACAGGAACGTCAATGCGGGGATAAAAATTTAAAGGACGCATCAAAAATCAAAACCCCGTGTTGCGAATTGCTGGTCCTGGAGCGAAAATTTGCACTCTGAAAAGCCGCCAAATGAAAGATTTCAAACCTCATTGCAGCGTTTTTATCCGGTTTACAGCGGTTTATTTTGCTTTTTGTATCTCTTTTACGTCATTTTCTCTTCTCTGATCTTCTTCAAACAACCTTCACTATTTACGACGTCAGATGTCCAAACAACCTTCACTTTTGGCGCCCTTTCTCTAGACTATCGAAGGTATGAGCCCAGGCAAGCGTGAAAGCTAGAGATTAAGTTATTGAGTTGACACTTTCTTTAGAGTACCAATTTTTTGGCCAATTTTCAAGGAGGATTCGCAGCGAATCTTCATTGGCTGACATAGGAATCTGCAAATGCACGGGGAAGAACCAATGTTGTGCAGTATATTCTCGCTTGAAAGTTCGGATAGTCTGGCGTAGAATTTGATTAAGCGATTTTAGCGCAATATCAAGTGCTTTTTTTTGGGATATTGTACAAAGCAAAATCACATGTCATGAAGTGAATCCGGAAAGTGCGCCGAGTTGCGGAAAATTTGGCTCGATAAAATCATTATTGTCCTTTGAACAATTATAGAGTGCATAGGCTTATACAATAGCCAACATGAACTTGGGAAGCTCATTGAGTATAAAAGTAATTTCAAGTTATTTTTCACACGTATCTGTCTCCTGCACGTATCCTTTGAGTTTTCGCTTCACATCAGAGTGTCAGTAGGATTGCAAATCACCCTTTAAAGAACGCAGCAACGATGTCTATCTATGCTTGCACCTTTTTTCGACTGACTTTAACGCACGCAGCATGTTTTGACTTTGCTAAAAAAATTGTATGGTATCCGCATAGTGCACATCCAAACGCTCCATTGTTTTTATGCTCAAAAACGTGATTCTGTTGCAGAACTGCAGGTGATCCCAACCTCGCTCAGGAACTTTGTTAAGGTAAGCTCTTGTTGGAAACGAGTCCTGAGTAGTGCATCGTTACAGAGGAAAATTTGGTTGTTAAGCATCTACACAGAATTACTTGCCAACTCATTATGCTCGATAATTTATAGCTGTTAGGATGTCGCCCTATAGTCAAACTTCACACAGAGACCTGCAAACGTATTGGCTTCTTAGCATTGAACGCAACAAATCGCACGAGTTCGGTACCGCAACAAATCCCAGAATTCAGCTCAATATTCTTAACGAGTTGTCAACAAGCTTTGCTCCCACTTTACTGTCATAAGCTGACATGATTTCGTGATCATGTCAGCTTATGACAGTAAAGTGGGAGCAAAGCATGATCATCAAACACAGCGTGATTTTTAATATGTTAATCATCATAACATCCATGTATGTCTTGACCAATAACCAAGTTTCTTGATACGCACGCATTATTAGTTAGGCTAACGTTTAGTGCCGTTCGTCGGAGCTTAGAAAGTCGTACACATTAGCGGCTTGTCCTCACGAACATTGTGTAAGAAGGGTAGGTTCATTAGGTTAGTTTGAAAGCAGTGACGACTGTCTCAATGCTCATCTCGGCAGTCTTCGATGCGGGGTTGTCACCAAACTGCAAATACAGTAGTAGCACAGATTAGTACGAATGCCTTATATAGATATCTACACTCAAGATTCATTTATAAAGTTGGCGGATATAATTTCTTTTACACTTTTGCTTTCGTTTCTCAAGAATTTAAGAAGCTTTCAAAAAATCAAATGTTGAAAGAGTGATGGATTATAACTGTCTACCCCTCGGTTCTGTTAAAATGCCAGTTCATAGGTAGGAGTACCTTTTATGACCATTTTAGTGATTGACGTGGCCTTCTAAGTGATCAGCGAAGAACGATGTGGTTCTCGGACAAGCTATACTCCATAGCTTGCGGTAATTGCTGAAAGAGGCTTGACACAACCATACCAGCAGACATATTGGAGCACACTCGCATTTTAGCATGAAAAACATTTCTGAAAGAGTTTTGAACTGTTCTCAACTTCTCCGTATCAAATCCCGCACGATGCATACAAAAGAAAATTTTCGTAGAATTTCTTTGTTATATCTTCCTTCGTTTATGAAAGGCTAGCGACATCAGCGCGCATACATTCTAAAAAATGTAAGAGAGTTAAAGAAATACAGTCGGGTAGATTTTCCGTTTAATATAGTGTGCTTGTACTATAGGTGAAATGCGGTAAAATTTACGCGTAAAGAATTGGCCACGCCAGTACCGGCATTCTGCGCGCGCAATTGGTCGGCGTCGCAGGCGTAGCTATTTGTTCACGCGCAAATTTTACTGCATTTCACCTACAGTGCAAGCACACTATATCAAGCGGAAAATTCACTCGACTGTACTTAGACACGAAAATCTGAAAAAAAAGTGGAAATTTCGACCGTGCTCACAAAATTGTCAGAAACTTGCTGATTGCTATTTGTACTCAATCGTGCTAATGTGCGCAAAATGAGAATAGATTCTGAACCAAGTATGAGTACACAGCTGGCAACATCTACAAGAAGTAAACACTGATGTTTGTATATAAAGACAATTTACACTTCAGTCAACTTTTCATACTATTACTGTTAAAGCTCATAAAGCAAAACAGTCGTAACAGACCGCGCAGAACAGATTTTGACAATAAAAAAACGATATCTAGGCTGTGCCAACCGGCATCGTTATACGACATCGCGCCTGCGGCAACGTGACGCGAACTTTGCTACGCGTAAGGCCTAAGGCATACCTCCAGCAACCCCGTCGTTACGATTTTCCATCGCTGCGACTAGACTGCCTGGGCGACAGTTCACTGCGGGAAAATCGCTCATCGCTTGATTACCGGGCATACCCAAAGCGATTTCGTAGACGCCCACACACCACATCGCATTATACGCACTGAAAAACTTACGCTAAATTGTTTGAAGTGCATCCATTTAAGAGATTTCGAACAGATTGTGGCGCTATTTATTTCAAGAAAACATTACATTAAACAGAAAGGCTATGGATTTACACACATCCCAGTAGTTACCAATATTTTTCTACCGGCGCAAGTTCAATAATTACATCTGCAATGAAATCGTCAACCAGTTCATAAAGTTTTGAGTTCTCTTATAGTCACTGGTAGGCATATACGTGCAAAAAAGCTATGCTTTCGACTTTGTAAAAAAACTGTGGGTAGGCTATTTCAACAACAAGTGCTGCGCGAGCTCTTGTCTGCCAATATGCGGACGTATACGTATCCTGAGGAACCGACAATGCACATCTATTCTGCTTCTGAGATTATAGCAAGAACGATTCGAGATTCGGTCACCAATTGTTATTAGAAAAACAAGAACAGGAGATTAGTGCATTGCGAGAACAGTAGCGCTAACACAGTGGATGAGATGACACATGGGAAGCATTCCATCCTACTATAATAACGCGCTAAGAATGTTTACGTGTTTTTGTGTGTCTGTCTGTGTGAATGTCTGTCTGTCACGAATTTCGTAGAGCATGTTTTTCAACCATCCTCCTAGGCACAAATTTTGTACAGCGCATGCTACCCGCATGAAAGTCCAACACGCAAAAGCAGGAGCAGATTCGTTGAGTGGATCCCTCAGAAACGCGCGTCAAACGGATCCACTTTGCATTTGGGCCGCAAAATTGGGTCCGTAATTCCACTTTTTGCAGAGTCACGGATGTTCATGCCAAGTAAATGTGCAAGCCATGAACTTAGGCCCAAAAAATGATCAAATGTCCATAACTTTACAAAAAAGGCGCCAAAAAGTATTGTTTGCGTAAATGGTCAATTTGCCAAGGTTTTGCCAGAGCATTTGATGAGATTTTTGCACAAAGATGTAGCGACATGACTGCTGTTCTCAGTGCAACTGTCAAGACCATGGGAAAATCAGAAACCTATAGAAATTTGCGTTTGTTCTCCTGCAAAAGGTTTCGTCTACGCAAATTCACCGATTATGTATAGAACTTTCGGAATGAGTAGTTGTTTACATTTTGTTCGTGATAGTCGGCATTGCTTGGTGAGTTCCAATGCCATCATTATGCAAGAATGAGTAGGGTGATTATAGAGCCAGTGCGAGCCTCTGCGAAGCAGAGGTGACGCACTGGTACTTTGTACTTTGCATGTGTTGTTTTCAAGGATGTATAGTATGGATATGAAATGTTACATGACCTACCTTCTCTCATGCAGAAAGGAAGCACTTGTGTGAGATGGATAGTCCTGGATGAAATTTGCATTTGCAAAAATTACAAAACTTCGTAACAAAGAAGAAGCTATTCGAGCGATTTCCCTGCTGAGGTATGCCCGTCCAAAAACGGCCGCGATCCGTCGCGGCGTCAATTCAACACAGACGCGGCGGGACCACACAGTTGGAAGCGCCTGCGCTGCGGACTCGGAACATATGTCCGAATTGGAATTTGCGACGCTACTGAGATCGTGGGAGGTATGCCTTAAGCTTAAGGCAAGTCGCATGCGACGTATGTCCTCGCAAGGCATACAATTGCGGGAAAAATACCGGTTGGTACAGCCTATACTTCACTGCAAATACGACCAGAGGAGGCGACGGAGACGTGGCAGCTAAAAGGCAACTTCTCAGCAAAGTAGTGAGTACTCAGATTTCAAAACGTTGCATTAGCAGACTTCTCAAACAATTTATCACTGAAACGTGGAACGAAAGAGGCGACAGGAAAGCCGAGAATCCACTTCGGAAAGACCTTTCCGCGATTGCAGAGACGGAGAGCTTCCAAAAAAGCCCATTTTCGTTCTTTTTATGCGCTGTAATGCCCAATCAGTTCAGCAGGGAAGAGTGAAACACCGAAGAGCGAAATTTGCTGGGATAATGCGTGCCGAATCTGATAGAGAGAGAATTTTTAAAGCAACTGTAAGGCCTAGGGCATAGTGTCCACGATATCGTCGCGCTGCGATTTCTGAATTACGACAACTGTTACGCACTCATTGCATGTCTTTGTGTCTGCTACGCCGCTTGTGATATTCGTCCGGCGCGACGGATCGCGGACCCTTTTTAGCTAGGGCATAGTTCTGCAGCGATAATCGCCGCGACTTCGGCAAAACCCAGCGATGTCGCGTCGCGCGTGCTGCACGGGCGACTGAGCGATATCGCTGAGGTGCGAGGGACATCTTGAGGATTTTTTATAGATAGGCGCTGATGTTTCAGTTGTTTTTGTTTGAGAAAGAAATGGAACTTGTTTGAACTGTATGTACAACGATAATTCTAACTTCGACGCCTTTTCTCAACCTTATATTGTCGGATGACTTGTTCGAAAGTGTAAGCATTTTTGACGAGATGGTTTTTTGGATTGTTTTCTGATTCTGTGTTGGAGTCTTTCCTTCTCGCAGAGTTAAAATCACTCTGCTTGTTTGCATATTCTTACGTTTCGCTATCCGTATAAGAACAGAATTCTCTTCCTTACCAATACCAAACGATGCTTGTTTTTTCGCTATCTTCGCAAGGATGCTGTGCTCGACTTTTCGAAAGGGTGTCTAATGTGGGTCTTCGCTAAAGCACTACAAAATCCACGTACTAGCTTGTTTCAATAAAAATTTGGTGAAGAGTGTCTTAATAGTAGCTCTTGGCTCGCAAGGGCCGACATTCTCAGGTTAGATCCACTATGCTAAGAACTGGTAAGCTCGTGAAAATTGGATTTGTTGAAAGGTGGGCAAAATGTGAGAGTTCTTTGTACTCGATTTCATCACGATCGACATAAGGTCTATGCTAAGAGTGAAGTGAGTGGGATAATGCATAACGCACGAGAACAGTCTGCTCAGTTTGCGTGCACCTGCCCTGTGTTTGCAAAGATACGAAATCGCGCGCACTATGCCCATGCACGCGCGACAGACGATTTCGTTGTCGCGATCTCGTCGCCCAAACCACCGATCTCCCAGCGATGAAAACGCGGCGGCAAAATCGTGGACACTATGCCCGTTGCCTAACGCGCGGAGACGACAAGTTCATCGACGTTATCAACTTGCCACAACGCGCAGCCTCTGAATGAATACTTGAGCCCATCATATTTTATCGAGGTCGTTAGCGGCGCAGAAATGGCTGAGCGAAATTACAGCTGTCATGTACATATGGGCCGGTAGTAATCTACCCTACCTGGTGGCATCATAGATGCCGGCAAGTTGGCACACATCGCGGAAAGATGCCAACTCCGCCGGCAGCTCGCGGAGTGATTATAGGTTTATTAATCTTATGTAACCTTAGCACGCAATCACTTCGCACATTGAATTTTGACGACGCAGACAGCCGCAACTTGAAGTGCCACCACGTTAACCACTCGATCATTCGGTCAGCCATCGCAGTTTGCACCAGCAGTAGGAGGAATGCGCTGGTAAATTGCTGCCTGTAAGAGGGATCGATACATTGCGTGAAAGACTTTGACCTGAAAGAACAGCTGATTGATATGAGCGAGAGAGGGGCGAAATCGGTGCAAACGAGATTTATAAGGGATTGCCAAAAAAGATGGTGTTCTTTATGATTTTAAGGCATTGCTGGATTTTTTTTCTGTAAGAAAATTGTCGTTTCAAAAAATAAAAACTCATATAATGAGAAAAACAATAGTTTTTTGATAAAAAATAGAATTTTTGATTTTTTCGCCTGACGTAAATTGTGTGATATCGCCGCAAATCGCAAACTCGCAGACGCCGTCCGCAAAGGTGCCACCACCTCGACGTGGTAGGGGCACGTCGAGATGCCGGCAGCTCCCTCTCTCAAAAGAGCAAGCTATTTCCCGTGCTCTCTGACCTGCCGGCAGCTGCCATCTCGCGGATTTCGACGAGCTGCCGACAGGTTGCCGGCAACTGACATCGCGAAGTTGCCGGCAGCTCCTCCCGTGCTTCCAGATATTTTACTAAAGGATGAGTTCTGGAACCGCAGACTTTTATGGAGTTTTCTACAAAGTCGAGGCGGCATCTTTATCGAGAAAATTTTTTGGAATAAGGCCTGGGACGGCCTAGATTTGGGGTCTCACTTTCTGGCCACCTCACGGAAAAGGTTCCAGCGACCTGCCGACGAGAACTGCCGCCAGGTCGGGGGATTACTACCGGCCATGATATTTAACGGACAATGTAAAGATTTAAAATCAGACTCAAAATATTTGTTTCTTGCGTGAAATGCCAAAAGGCGGACTCTCATCGATCTCATAGAGCACATTCACGGTTGCGCGGTGCTAAATGTGGTCAATGCTCAAAGACGGTACTCGAATTTTTTACCATCGGATATTTGCGCCAATTTTTTGCTTTACAGCCGAAGAGCATTAAGTCAGATTTTGTCCGCGTGGTGCGTAGGGAAATATTATTCATTGCAGGAAAATTCATACCTATTTCCTGGTTTATCGACTAGCATTGCCGCAGTTAAAAGCTGAAAAATTAGTAAGGCCTCAAAACTTCTCCTAAAGTTTAAACTATTATATCACATGTATGTGCGATGTTTTCGCTTTTTTCTACAGGTTTTGTTAGTTAGTCACGAATGGTCTTTGCGGAAAGCTATCACAACCGAATGCAGGGAGATCATGCATTGGTATTGTAACAGTTGTTTTGCTGGGAGGATCGCAAGGCGATGAAATTGCTGAACTATGCCGGGGGCCTGATAGGTAGTAAAATTTAAACAAGTGAGGTCTTCAGATACAAAAGCTTTTGCGGCTAGTCTAATTTCAAAACATAAATCTTCTGAATAGTCGCGTGACGACACTTTAGTGCAGCTTGAATGCATGGCGTTGCGAGTTGCTTTAGCCGCTTAGGCCTGGGGCAGAGTTCACGCGATTTCATCGCCTCGCGATTCCTCAGCAATACAACAATTGCGGATTCATTGCATGGCGATCAACTTGCATTTCGGTTGCGGTTTCTAGACGCGAGACTAGTCGTGACTAACTATCACAACTAAAATGCAAGATGATCGGCATGCATGGACTTGTAACTGTTGTCTCGGAGTATCGCGAGGCAATGAATTCGCGTGAACTCTGCCCGAGGCCTTAGGGTGCCTCCAGACGCGCGGTTACCGCTTTTGCAGCTTAAGGAACTAACAAGGGAAGGATGGTTGGTCGAAACGGCCTTTTGGGATGAATTGTATGCGCTAGTGGAGGGCATGAAACGCTGATTCGAAATCTGTCTTCCTTATCTGCGGCGCTTTCCTGGACGAAGAGTTATGAGCGTTTAGAGGAGCAAAAAATGGCTGTTTTTCTGGGATAGAAACAGTTGCTAAAATTTTTTCAGCGCTTGAGTGAGACAGCCGGAGTCAGGGTCAAGCAAGGGGTGTGGCACACGATCGCTGGTTACGAACCCCCCCCCCCCCCCCTGATTGCTGTCTTAATAAGACCCCCCCCCCTGGACTATACCCTTAAGATAGCATTACTTGGAGGCCCTGTCAAACATAATGGGCAACATATCCACAATGAGCATGTCAATTAACCCCTGTAGACAAAGTTTGAGCGAATTCTGAAGATTCAAGGTACTAGGCTACCTAAGTGGAATGGTCAAATTCCAACATGGTTAACTTTGTTTCAAAGGTCAATTAGCTATCCGTTTTCGCACTCAAGACAAAGCACTACTCCTTCTTTGTCCACCTCAGGAATCCCGCTTCAGAAGACCTCCAAACTGTGGAATTAGAAGCCAACCAAAATCTCGTTTTTCCCATTTTTCGCTTTTGATCGCTGTGCTTTCACCAAATATTACTCAGAGCTAAGAAGACGAATCAGGCTCAAATCACTCCTGTGAAAACTAGGTGATCTAGGCTATCGATCCATATAAATACTGTCCGCTAAAAATGTTTTTTTGATATAGTTAATGGCCTGCGGCACCCCCCCCCCCCCTCAAAACCTGCGGCAGCCGCAGGTTTTGAGGGGGGGGGGGTGCCGCAGGCCATTAACTATATCAAAAAAACATTTTTAGCGGACAATATTTATATGAATCAATAGCCTAAACCTCGTAGATTCCATAGGGATGTTTTGAGCCTGATTCGTCTTCTTAGCTCTGAGTAGATTTGGTGAAAGCACAGCGATCAAAAGCGAAAAATGGGAAAAACGAGATTTTGGTTGGCTTCTAATTCAATAGTTTGGAGGTCTTCTGAAGCGGGATTCCTGAGGTGGACAAAGAAGGAGTAGTGCTTTGTATTGAGTGCAGGAAAAGGTAGCTTACTCACCGTTAAGATGAAGTTAATCATGTTTTAAATTACTGCTTTATACAAGGTTGTTTACTGCTCGGAGACCTCAGAGTTCGCTGAAACTTGGCGCATAGGGGTTATTCGGCACGCGGATTACGACAATTATGCTTGATTAGAGGTACGGTAGGTTACGGTAGGCATACGGTATCTGCAAGTTTGTGTCGTTGAACTTGAATTTTGCAGGATTTCAACAGCGCTTTCATCAAGTCAATTTAGTCACACAGCTTGTGCAAGTGCTTTTGACCTTGGGTCGATACGACCCCCCCCTACCTACCCCCCCCCTAACGACCCTCTCCCCCTGCGGCGTGCCGCACCCCCCGCTTTACCCTGGCCGGAGTGCTGTTTATCTCACTTAAGAGTATTTATTTTATGAAGTGCTGGAAAGATTACCACTGGTCCAATTAAGCGCTAGAAATAATGTTGCTACTATTTTTACATTATTTGCACATTCAGTTTTTTTCTCCAATCAACGCTCAACATCTCGTGCAGGAACGTGCCGCAGATAAGGAAAACAGATTTGAAATCAGCGTTATATGCCCTCCAATATGGTATACAAATCATCGCAAAAGGCCACTTCGACTGACCATCCTTCCCTGTAAGTCAGTTGCAGTCTGTTTTATTCTATGTTGTAGTAAACAATCCCGTTGCAGATGTGGTCTGATCCGGTCTCTTTTTTTTTGTTCCACGAGGCTGAAGTGATCGAAACGTTGTCGAGGAAGTTCCCTTCTGATCTATCTTCCGCTGCGAAGTTGTTCAAGCCAGTGTGAGCGAACGTGCTGAAAGAAGTTTCTTCATTGTTTTTACATTCAAACTATTGCCTTATGCTAGTTGAGCAATCAAGGAAGTTCTTTGAATAGCAGTAGTAGAAAAATTTGAAAATCTTCTACTACTGCTATTTAGTGGTCTGGATCTCTTCAGAACGATGATTTTTCGAGTCAGCTTACGTTTTGACGATATTGCTATCAGGGCCCAGCACAAGTCGGTTTCTAATTCGGAAAACGAAGTCCCCCCTGACTTTCGGAGTTTTACGAAGTCCTCTTTGACCTACCCACTTACGGGAAGATGAAAACAAGAAAGGTTTACCAATCTGGAGGAAAAAACGTGAGATACGAGTGGAAATCCAAATTGGAGCTGAATTACTACAATCGTATGCACAAGACTTTGGCATTGCAGCGCGATATTTCAAAAGCAAAAAACAAAGTAAAGGCAATGATATGAAAATGTCTTCATGCTCAGGGATAGATTTATAAGCGGGGAATCCGTGCATGCTAAAAAGATCCGAAACTTAGGTGTAGTGACGAAAATATATGCTCCAGACGATCTCAGATCGTCTGGTGGCCGTCTGGAGACGATCTAATTTTGGAAAAGGTATCACTTCACATAAGTTTTCAAATCTTTTCACATAATCCTTCTGCAAACAATTTTTTAAGTATACAGTTCAATTTTGGTGTCTTATGATTCTGTGTGCGCTGTAAACAAGCAAATTGTTTATTTTAGCCTTGCTTTCAAATCGCGCGCACTTTTCGCCATGCAGGATAGAGCATGTCAGTCGTGTGATAACCTGTCTGAAAAGCTTGTGTTCTACTAAATGGCGCTTACTCTTGACCCCGATTCGTCAAAAACGATATCTCCTTTGTTTTTTACTCCAAAAACAAAATCCAGCCTGCTTCCAGATGATCTGTGCCGGGCCCTGATTGCTATGCGGTGAGATATATGTTTGCAAACCAAATTATTTTTTGTCTCTTCCGTCTTGAGGCGGTCTGCTATTGCTGAGCGATATCGCTGTAAGAAATGTTTTTGTTCTTTCTTTGCATTTGAAGCTGTTCCACTACGCTATAAAAATGAGCGAAGTCGTTTGGAACGAATTTTCTATGTATCATTTTGCTTTTGGATCTATTTTGCTGAGTGAACGGTCTCTATAGAGGCGGAGTTATCTCAATGCTTTTCCGTTTTGAGGCTCATTGGTAAGAGTCCACTCAGCAGGTAGAACAGCCATAGAACAGCTGAGCGGAAAACTCTCGTCCTGCAAAGTATCCTTCAGTTTCAACATAGTCAAATAGTTTGAGAGGCTTTAGTAGTCAGAGGGAACCTCGATATGTAGGAATTTCCTTCACACAGTCTAGTAGATTGGGTTTGAGATTGAAAAAAATTACAATGAACATCATTGTGCAACGTTGCTTACCAAGCGTAGTAGACCAGCCTCAAGACCGAAAATACATCAAAAAGACCTAAAGACCACAAAAAGGTTTAAAAAAGGCAAAAAAACCACAAAAAGATTTTGCAATTATCGCTCACCCAGCGTAGCAGTACCGTCGAAAAACTGACTCGAGAATACATAGTTCCAGAGAGATGTTGCTTCATCAGATGAAAGCAGAGCTTAAAAACTAAAGAAATTTCTCAAGAGCCCCAGTAATTGGTACACTGGCATAAAGCAATAGACCGAACGAAAACTCGGTGGAAAAAACTTTGTTTATCTTAGTTTGCTCACTTTAGCTGATAGATCCGATCCGCAGCCGACGGAGGCGAAACGAAACTACACTCGAAAATGATTCCATTACTCCAGCCCTGTAGAACAAAGGAAAGCGATAACGGAAAACGAGATCAAATAACACATGTGCAACCGGATTGTTTTCTACTCCCCTTCGCGTTTCAAAGACAAGATCTGACACTGGGCCTTCTGCTGCAAAGCGGTGACCGGCGCGGTCTGAAGGCTTCTTAAAGGCACTGTCCGGGCAAAAAGTCGATTTCGAGGTTCTGTGCTTACCCGGTCCTATTCACTATGCTGATTCCAAAAATCCACATTAGAAAGCGCGAAAACGGCGAAAAAGAACATTAATGCAGGAGGGAAATCAGAAGTGGGCGGGGTCTTCCCCACTGCGGATTCACGCTACCTCCCGGAGCGATGTTCTCGGTCCCGATTGCATTCCGATGCATTTGCATCTGGCCTGTGGAGTCTCGGTCCCGATTGCATTCCGATGCATTTGCATCTGGCCTGTGGAGATCTCAGGGCGCTAGCGGAATTGAGAAAGTCGCTTCAGAAGCCGGGAGCGCGAAATTTACAGTGGGGAAGAGCCCACCCACTTCTGATTTCCCTCCTGCGATAGAGCCCTTTTTAGCCGTTTTCGCGCTCTCCAGTGTGGATTTTCGGATTCAGCACAGCGAATAGGCCCGGGTAAGCACAGAATCTCAAAATCGACTTTTTGCCCGGACACTGCCTTTAAAGGCAGTGTCCGGGCAAAAACTCGATTTTGAGATTTTGTGCTTATACGGGCCTATTCGCCATGCTGAATCCGAAAATCCACATTGGAAAGTGCGAAAACGGCGAAGAAGGGCCCTAACACAGGAGGGAAATCAGCAGGTGGGCGGGGCTTTCCCCAGTGCGATTTCATGCTCCCGGCTCCCAGAGCGATTTTCTCGATTCCGCTAGCCGTCGTAACATCGCTACCGGTCAAGTGCGAATGATTGACTTGAAACCGGAAGCGAGAAGGTCGCTCCGGAAGCCGGGAACGTGAATTCGCAGTGGGGAGGGCCCCGCCCACCTGCTCATTTCCCTCTTGTGTTAGAGCCGTTTTTCGCCAATTTCGCGCTCTACAATGTGCATTTTCGGATTCAGCGTAGCGAATAGACCCAAGTAAGCGCAAAATCTCAAAATCGAGTTTTTGCCCGGACACTGCCTTTAAAGGCAGTATATCGGCAGAATGAGACCCGTGACAAAACAAGGTCACAGGGTAGGGGTCCCCATATGGAACCTATCGGCCAAAGTCCGATCTTTCTCTGCCACTTCTAACCCCCGAAATTTCAACGCGGAAGCAGCACTCTCCTGTATTCTCTGGCCCCGCCCTTCCCATGGTGGGCGGCAGGGTCAAGCGTGTTGATGCGATCCGGGACCCTCATTTACGACCTCCCCCCCCCTTTCCCCCTCCCATTTATCCCCCCTACCTCCCCTGCAACCATTCCTCAAGGTAACCTGCATAAATGAATGTCAATCTCAAAAAATACCTGCGTGAGAATCTCAGTGAGGTTTCGGAAGCAGAATTTCTAGGCCAATGGGTGCGCCCAGCATCTGTAACACATAAACACTTTCAATAATGTTTGAGATTCTGCATTTTTTTTGAATTTTCATGCATACTTCAGACCAGCAAACTCGATTCCCGTATGCGACGCAAATTTTTGCATGGGGAAAAAATGACATTCTTGAACTACAAAAAATGTTTTCGACTAAGAAGCTTACTTCCTACCTCTTCCACAGTTCTTCCCGCGGAAGAAACCGCTTTAGCGCCGTCCAGAACGACGCCAAAAACGTGCATGAGCACGGTAGTTTGAAAATTCGTAACTATGGCCAGGAAAAGATTGAGAGGCTGGAAAGCACAGGTTGTGTAGCATTGTGCCCAGGCTATTCACAGAATAAGTTTCAGCCCTTGAGGAGCAGTAAGTTCGAAAAAATTTAGATGCGACTCTCGCAAATTTAGATGCGATCCTAAAAAGCAAAAACTGGGATTTTTGAGCTTAAAATTGTGTAACTTACCAGAGAAGTTATAAAACAGCCTGCAATTTTTATGACGGAAGGAAGGAGGATGTCCTTATATTCGAGCAGAATTGCAGCCAACAAGCTTTAGTAACTCCGGAGAAATTTAGATGAGGCGCAGATACGACCCCACCTCCCTTTTTCTCATTTTTCGTCACCATACATAAAATCATAAGAAAATCCACAGTTAACAAAATGACACCAAATTTTGCAATTATATATCATAGCATCTCCGAAGTACAGATAAATCATATGGGTCCGTGAAAAACATTACAAAAAGATTTAGAAATTCATGATGGTCATAGCTGGTAAAGATATTCGCTTTTGTTGAGTGTGTGAGACTTCAGGAAGACTTCTGAAGCAAGATTTCTAGAGCAATCGGTGCATTTGTCAACTCATACATCCTTCAAAAGTGTTTTGAGCTCTTGTAAATGTTTTTCTTTGAGAATTTTTACAGATTTTTTTATCTTTTTCTTTCTGATTTTCACTTTTTTGTAGATCTATTGTAAAAAAACATAATTAATTATCTGCTTTTTGTTTCCCCTTTAAGCTTAGGATATTTTGGCCTAACTACCCCCTCTTACGACCCCCCCCACCTTAGGTACCCTATTCACGACCCCCTGTTACGACAGTCGCATCATAAGCTTGACCCTGGTGGGCGAGGCCAGAGAAACCAGGAGATGAGCGCTGTTTCCGCGTTGAAATTTTGGGAGCTAAAAGTGGCAGAGAAAGATCGGACTTTGACCTATAGGTTCCATATGGGGCTCCTACCGTCACGCACTATTCAGAAGAATTAAGTTTTGAAATCAAAATCTAGCTGCAAAAACATTTGTGTCTGGAGATCTCACTTGATTCTTATATATCAGGCCTCGCGCATAGTTCAGCGATTTCATGGCCTCGCGATCCTCCCAGCAACTGTTACGCGTCCATTGTATGTCGATCCTCCTGCGTTTCGATTGTGATTCCGAAAAGACCATTCGTGACTATCACATTCGAAATGCAAGTTGATCGACATGCAATGGAAACATTTGTCTTGTAGGTAGAATGGCGAGATAAGAAATCGCATGAGCTATGCTCGAGGCCCTACTCCTAATGTGGGCAAAAGTGGAAGCGTGGCGTATACGCGTAATAGTCGTAATTTTAGGAGAATTGTTTTGAGATTCAACTAAAGGCTGCTACATGGCGAAGGCGCAGAAGCATTATTATACTGTGGACCCCGGCCAGCTTCCCATATGTACCTCCGCGCCGCGCACGCAGCGCATGCGTTCGGTGCGCTTTTAATTCCGGGTCTAGTGGTTTTTATGCGTTTTTCGCCGCTATTCCAGTATCCGGGCCACAAAATTTTTTTGACGTGGATTAACTTGGCCTAGGCGGGTTACTCGGTCCGCTGATGCTGACACATTGGTTTTGTACCGTAGCGTCACTTTCTCGAGCTACGGTAGTATACGGTGAGGGGTCAAAATCCCAGAATTCGCTGAAACTTGACCCAGGGGTTACTCGGCCCGCTGACGCCGAATATCACATTGGTTTTGTACCGTAGCGTCATTTTCTCGGGTAACGGTGGGTGTACGGTAGGGGGATCAAAATCTCAAAATTCGCTGTAACTTCGCACACAGGGGTTATTCGACATGCTGATTAGAAATACAACACTTTTTCCGCACGAAAACGTATCCCTGCATGGCTACGGTAGGTTTACGGTAGAAATCAAAATCACAAATCGACAATGTAATTTCCCCTGTGCTTTGCTTAGGCAAAAGCCGCAGCAGGGTGTGTAGGCGCGACCATGGTCGTGCGTGCAAAACTTCACGATCGTCCGAATCTTTGTACACCCGTTGCCGTGTAGCTACCGTAACCCGAGAAAATGACGCTACGGTTCAAAGCCAATGTGACATTTGGCATCAGCGGATCGAATAATCCCTCTGGGCCAAGTTTCGGGCAAATCCGTGATCTTGATCCTTTACCGTAGCCCTACCGTAACTGCACCGGATGGCGCTGTCGCACGAAATAAACATCATATTCGTGTTCAGCATACCAAATAACCCCCTAGACGAAGTTTCAGCGAAATTCACGGCTTTCATTTTTTGGGTCAACTAATATGGAATAGTACCAAAATTTTTTTCTGTTTACAAGTGAGATGAGAAGCATCAACAGAGCGCGCGTTGGCGCGCGATGTGTGTGCGCCGCAGAGGTACCTATAGGAAGCTGGCCCCACTATAGTTGAGCGGGTGTGCGAACGCGGCGCGCGTATTCTCACCGCTGTAAATCCTACGCCTCATGCGCTCTGCGGCTAATTTAGCCGCGATCGCGCCCAAAGGTATTGCGCCTCATCATGCAGCAGCTTTTAGTTCTTCAGCGTTTTAAATGTCCGCAGTGCTAGTCATTAATACCAGGAAACAAATGTGGATCATTCTTGCCATGATAGCTACTCAGGCATAACTGATTTGATAACTCTAAAACTCGTGAAGTGTTTTAGATCAGGCGCGTAGAGCGAACATTTCGCAAAACAACATTTTTAAAACCTTTCCAGCTGCTTTCCTTGCTTCTCTCTTGACAAATAACACAAAGATGTTTACTTTCGCGAGTTTGCGTAATACGTGATTGTTTCAAACGCTGAAGAATTTCACGAAAAGATGGTACCAAAACTTTGTTGAATGCTTCACAACAAAGTAAATGAACGCACATAGTTTTGAGCTGACAGAATTTTGCAATCTGTTATAGCAATGCGCGTTTATAGAACTAAGTTATATTAATTTCATCTAAAGCTTCAAATCTGCAAGTGGGAAGGAAAAGTTGGTAATCACACAGCAGAAAATAAGCTGCATTGAATGATATCGAAATTGCTCACTGGCTGTTATTATGAGATTCAAAATGAACGATTAGAAAATTGGTCACATTGAAATTATTACGAGCAGTTCTGAAAAGCCACTAGAGTAACTAGTTATGAAACTCTGTTTACTCTATCTGCCGCTCACCAAACCTTCTAAAATGAAGGAACTGAAGATTCCAAAACCAGCTAGAGTTAGACATGGCATATGGGATGGGATAGAACATTTGCCAATTTTTGAGTCATCAAGAGAGCAAATACCTCGGAAACACAATTGTTGAATAAGAAGCAAAGCTGCAAGCAAGCGTATAAACAATTTTAGTTTGGTAATCGTTACCTCTCTCTTCCAAGTGTTCTAGATAGAAGGTCTCACAGTTGGAACAGTAGATGAAGCTGCTTTTCACCTTCATAGTAAGTCTACAACTTTCAAGAATTTTCTCATTAAGAGTCGGAGTTAAGGTTCTACCTTTTCTTGCTTTTGCTTCTTCCTCTGAGGTGACATGGAGTGATATCGTTAACCGTTGCGCAAAACCTGGTACAAGTTACGTCCGTCGCTTCGTACCTAAGTTTGCAGAGCTGTTAGGGATAACAAAGCCCAAGGTTTGTATCCGATTTTTGTGAAGCTCAATGTAATGTGGACGCGACACTGATCTAGAAAAAACTCTACAATTGCCGTCTCCAAAGATTGTCCCGAGCAATGGTTAAAAAAAGAGAGATCCAATCAATCGTTACTCCGACCCTATTTGTGCTTTACGAAAATACTCCGTAAGTTCCAAGTTTCAAACGCTTTAGTCAACTTTCAGTCATATACTGAAGAATAAAAAAATGGGGATTTTTTTGTAGTTGTGGTTATGGTGACGATAGCTGTCTGTCTGTAAAGTGGCCAGGTCGTAAAGCTGATTTAGTAAAGTTCGCTGAGAAGTGGATAGAGCGAATGGTAAGAGCTCACGCATAATTACATTTGCAGCTTACTAGGGAAAGATCTGGAACGAAATGAAAATTATTGGATGAGTCTTGCTGAGCTGATACCAAGCCTAAATTCCTTATCTGCTGCGTAATTCCCTACAAGGTATGAGCTTTTGAAAATCGAATTTAAAAGCAGAGTCCGGACAGAAACTCGATTTATTTGTGCTTACCCGGACCTATTCGCTATGCTGAATCCGAAAATGCACACTGGAGAGCACAAAAACGGCGAAAAACGGCACTAGCACAGGAGAAATATCAGCAGATGAGCGGGGTCCTCCCCGTTGTAGATTCACGCTCCCAGCTTCCGGAGCGGTCTTCTCGCTTCCGGTTTCAAGTCAGTTGTTTGCACTTGGCCGATAGTGATGTTAGGATAGCTAGGGAATCGGCAAGACTGTTCCGGAAGCTGAGAGCGTGAATTGACTGTGGGCAGGACCCCACCCACTTACTTCCCTCCTGCGTTGGAACCTTTTTTGCCGTTTTCGCGCTTTCCAGTGTGGATTTTCGGATTCAGCATAGCGAATAGGCCCGGACAAGCACAAAATCTCAAAATCGAGTTTTTGCCCCGACACTGCCTCTAACAATGCCACAGTGTCACAATTTCAGAAAATAGATGTTTGGAAACACACATCTATGTTGCCGGCATATACTTTCATTCCTTCTAGGTCAGTGCAATCAGCACCATGCTGATTGCGCATTGTCAGCTGTTTCCAAAGCACACGTATCTAAATCTACACATGGCATCGCAAAGCGCGCCCCATGACCCAATGCAAAATTGACCGGCGCGCAGGATCTTCGGTGGTTTACGCTGGTGGAGCACGCTAAATACAACGAACTTGTAATTCTTTGCACGCAATTCTTGCCATGCAAGCTTTTTGCATATTCCTGCCGCGTAGCGAAGACGCTTTGCTTTTTGGCATACATTTAATTGCATTTACCAGTGGTTCTTTGCATACAGTGAAAGAGATGTGACAGATTGAAGATTGAAGAAGAAGATATTGTTGTCTTTCCAAAATCCATGCCCAATTCGTGGCGTGGAGTATGTCGTACAGAAAAAATTCTTTGATCATTTGTAAGCAATATAATTACAAATTAACCATGCATGTTTGTTTTCAAAGCTTTTGCTTCTGTAAATTCATTCAAAAGCAAAAACACATTTTTAAGTGTTCTTCTAGCCCGTTGGATAGACTGATAGTACCATGAATATCTTCTTTCTGACATACGGTCATATCTACCTGAAACTGTACAGAAGTGCAAACGATTTCAAAAAAGTAAAGTAAACCACCAATGTATCAAGCGCACAATGTGCTTTTCAAAAATAAAGTCCTTGGTGATGATTCCGTGTAAACCTCAGAACAAAAGAGAAGAGTAGTAGTTCTTTCAAAACCATCTTCGTGCCTTCAGGCTCCCGCCAGAGTGCCGAAGTTATGACAGCGCTACGCCAGCATTTCGATCGATACACGTGTATTTCGTTGGGGCGGGGCTAGCTCAGCAGGTAGATGTCCCCAACGAAATACACGTGTATCGATCGAAATGCTGGCGTAGCGCTGGCATAACTTCGGCACTCTGGCGGGAGCCTCAACTAGAGTGTCCGAAACATAGCAGTGCATACATTTCCACAACTGGATGTTGTTAACGATAAGGTGCTAGCAAACAGTTGATCTCAGCAACAGTAGACCAACAAAAACGTTTAACCAATGCTACCTTCAGATTCTAAGAAGGTATTCACAATTGATACATGCCGAAGTAAAAGGATTTTTTATTGACTTCACTCCTTGATCACCGGTCCGGATATCTGTTCATATTGAAATCCAGGTTGTAAGAACGCATTGCTATGCTTTGTAACATGTAGTTTTTTGCTTTGACGCTCTATCATGACCGACCCTATCCGTTTCTACTCCCTGGAAGGAGCAATAGTTGCTGAATGGCGTACACTTATAAATAACTAGCTGGCTTACCCGGCTCCGCCGTATCCGGACCAAACTTGGCACACATACACTTCGGGCCCCGGCGGGTGTCACAGTCCACTTTTCGTTATCGATCGATGTCGATTTTACCGATTTTTATCGATTTTTTGGCAGAGTTCACCTACAGGGCTAGGAGTTGGCACAGGGGGGAAGTGAGCATGGGGATTCCGAGTACAATATTAGTTTTCAGAATTATCGATTGCTTTTATTGATTTTATCGATTTTTTGTAAATTTTGACATGCGAGGCTGGGATTTTGCACAGAGGGGTAATCGAGCATGCTGATCACGAACACAATATTAGTTTTCAGGATCGTCCATTACTTTTATCGATTTTATCGATTTTGCAAAGTTTGACCTGCGGGGCTGGGAGTTTGCACAGAGGGTAATCGAGCATGCAGATCACGAACACAATATTAGTTTTCAGGATCGTCCATTACTTTTATCGATTTTATCGATTTTGCAAAGTTTGACCTGCGGGGCTGGGAGTTTGCACAGAGGGTAATCGAGCATGCAGATTACGAATACAATATTAGTTTTCAAGATCGTCCATTACTTTTATCGATTTTATCGATTTTTTGAAAATTTGAGCTAGGGGGCTGGAATTTGGCACAGGGGTGTTCGAGCATGCTGATCACCCCCCTTGGGGATGATCAGCATGCTCGATTACCCCCCTGTGCCAACTCCCAGCCCCCTAGCTCAAACTTTGCAAAAAAATCGATAAAATCGATAAAAGTAATCGATAATCCTGAAAACCAATATTGTATTCGGAATCCCCATGCTCGATTACCCCCCTGTGCGAACTCCCAGCCCCGTAGCTCAAACTTTGCAAAAAAATCGATAAAATCGATAAAAGTAATCGATAATCCTGAAAACCAATATTGTATTCGGAATCCCCATGCTCGATTACCCCCCTGTGCCAACTCCCAGCCCCGTAGCTCAAAATTTGCAAAAAAATCGATAAAATCGATAAAAGTAATCGATAATCCTGAAAACCAATATTGTATTCGGAATCCCCATGCTCGATTACCCCCCTGTGCCAACTCCCAGCCCCGTAGGTGAACTCAGCAAAAAAATCGATAAAAATCGATAAAATCGATATCGATCGATGACGAAAAGTAGCCTATGACACGCGCCGGGGCCCGAAGTGTATGTGTGCCAAGTTTGGTCCGGATCGGTTCAGAAATGGAATTTTCTATTCGGAACATACGTACACACAGACAGACATACAGACATACATACATACATACATACATACATACAAACAGACATTCAGCTTTATATATAAGATAGGTATGCATCCAAAATCGTCTCGAATTAGACTTGATCCTCAGGTGCATAGAACTTTAAGTGCTGCGATACACGTCCCAAAAGTAGAATACAAAATTTTTGGTTAGACAAAAGGAGACAATTCCTCTTTCATTTCCGTTAGAAGCCAACATATGCACCAATCGAGTACGCAACTTTGCCTCACCTTAGATATAAGACATGAATACAATGAAGACAACCTGAAAAGCTATAAGAAATCTATTGACAGGATTTACATTACGTTTATAATACGCGTAGAGTCCAAATTACGTTTATCACAAGCATTAAGTCCACAATGTCTAGCGTGCCCTAACACCGAAAATCCTGCGCGCCGGAGGATTTCGCATTGGGGCATGGGGCGCGCTCTGCGCAACCATGTGTAGATTTAGATACGTGTTTTCCAAAGCATATCGTGCTTTACAACCCTAAAATCTTCGCACAGTTAATTGCTCGTAACTTCTTGCAGAAGACTTCGCAGCACATATAGAAAGTAGATTTGGAATCAGCCCAAATGAATGACTTGCATCACGTTTTGGATCGTCGACTGATTGGAGACCTTGGATACTTCCCTTAGGCCTCGGGTAGAGTTCACGCGATCTGATCGTCACGTTTCAATCGCTGCAAGACAAGTGTTACGAGTTCATTGCATGCCAATATTCTTGTATTTCGGTTGTGATATTTTACCAACACGACTAATCGTGACTAACTATCACAACCGAAATACAAGAAGATCGGCCTGCAATGAACTCGTAACACTTGTCTGTAGCGACTGAATCGCGACGATCAAATTGCTTGAACTCTGCCCGAGGCCTTATAGAGATAATAAGTTATAGCCTAGATAATGTGTAATCTCACAAGGCAGGGAAGGTTGGTCGAAGTGGCCTTTTGAAATGAGGTGTATATTGCCTTGTAGAGCTTGGAATGTTGACTCCAAATTTACCTTTGCTATCTGCTGCGGGCTTCTGGGCGAGGAGCTATGAAGGTTTTTGTGAGTAAAAATCTTAATGCAAAAATAGGGTAAAATCAGTTGTAACCTTTTCCCAATGTTCAAATGAGGCAGCAGCGAGTTGATATAAAAATGTGATGACTGATTTTAGCCTACTCTTGCACTCAGATTTTTACTCACAAAAATCTTCATAACTCCTCGCCCAGAAGACCGCAGCAGATAGCAAAGGTAGATTTGGAATCAGCGTTCCAAGCTTTATAAGGCAGTATACATCTCATTTCAAAAGGCCACTTCGCCAACCTTCCTTTCCTTGTCAGATGAGAGTTTATTTTTTGCCCAGTAAGTCTTTGCCAATTATATCGTCCTTAATAGTATCAGAAGCAACTCGATTATTTCGAAAGTCATACTTTAGCGCACTGTATCTCGGTGTAGGAATTTTGAGCTACAAGCAGTACCGCATAACCAATTACGCAAAACTGTCCCAGAATCTTCCTGAGATGAAAATGCAGAAGAAATTCAAAAAAAGAATCAGTCTACGCTTCGCCTACTTTGCAAATTCAGTAGTGAAATGTAAGGGAGCTCGACAAGTAAAGAAATCACGGAATTTGCAAGGCGTGCTTAGTAGGGTGATGCAGAGATATGGTGCATCCCCCAGAACTGTTCCCATAGGTAACATCAACATGACTGCCTTTCAATATGACAAGTTTACTCCAGCAACTTCAAGGCGCTTATTCTAACTTGACATGTTAAAACGATAGAAAGGCAGTCACGCTGATGTTAATTAAGGGGCAATTCTGGGAATGCACAATAAGCATCAGTATCTACTCCTATTTCAGAGCCGGACTATGTCACGGTTTGCGAAAGAGTCGAGGGGTGCCATCATTGACGCGCTCAAAGGCAGCGTTCAGGCAAATCTTGAGATACAGGGTTCTGATGCGGAAAGTAATCTTGGGACCCTAACTAAGACACTGCAGAAGCCGCAGCTTAAATGTAAACTCATAGCTCGATATTCACCTCCAAACTGGACCCCACGATCGTACTTCGCATGGATTCATAGCGCACCCATCAGTTTAGACCCACGAAAGGCGCCATGAATCCATGCAAAATACGAACGTGGGGTCCAGTCTCGAGAGAATAACTCGAGCGTTAGAGCACTGCGTGAGCTGCTGGTTAGGCAGTGGCTTAGTTAGTGTTCCAGAATTACTATCCACGTGAAATCCCCATATGTTCAGATTTGTCTGGACGCTGCCTGTGAAGGCAGTGGCTCGGTAAAGTTGCAACTGCGCATTTTTTGTTCCTCCGTGGCCTTTTGTATGCGTTTAGAGGGCTTGAAAAGTCAATAAAATGCTTTTTACGGCGTTCTCCGGGCTTGAAGATTGCTGAGGAGCTGGAGCGAAGATTTCCGCAGTCAAATTGCGCTTAGCTACCTGGGCCAATCAGCCAATTGCCGCCAAAATGGGTGGTGCCACAATCTCTTAGTCACCGCTTTTGGCGGGATTTTCCCCTCCAGCCTCCCCAGCAATCCCCAAGGCCGGAAAACGCCATAAAAAGCACGCACACTTTTGTCTAAACGCGTCCAAAAGCCAAGGAGGAACAGAAATTGCGCAGCTGCAAATTTCCTGCGCCACTGCTTGTCATGTTTTCTCGCTTCCCGGCCTTCCGAAAGCTCTGTCGAATATAAAGTTGAGAATCCTAGGGCCCCCTTTTTTGTAAGCCTCAATTCTTGATGCTGGACGCTTGAAAAGCGTCTTGTGTTTTCAAAACCAGTGAAACCTGTTCCCTTTTGAAGCGTGTACAGTAAACGATAAGTTTAGCACCTTCCTTTCGCTTTAATAACTGACTTGAACGTTATGCATACGTGGATCGTAGATGACTTAAAACTACCACAGAACATTTATTCCATTCTCTTAAACTGGAACTCTGACTCCCTCTGTCAGAAAAGTGCAAGACATAGAAGCCAGGATCTTTGCACTATCAAACGCGGCTTAGGGATCGTTCAGACCGCGCACAAAGGCACACGACGGCGCATGAAGGCGCACGAAGACGCATGTGAGTGAGCGTGCATGTCGAGATAAACGAGACGAGGCGCGCCTTCTTGCGCCCCGTTTACTGACTGTGCACCAGTTGCTTCCTTGCATTTCAGCAAGGAAGTCATTCGCTGATGTGGCTATCATGGCGCACACTCGTGCGGATCAAATTTCTAAAAGTGTCACCAATCCGCTCATATTCGAACACATCTGCAGTAACTGCACCTAATTTGTAGAACATTTGTAAAATCGTGATGATGAATTTGACTGCGGTATTTGCGCTTCAAGGAGCATAAAACATTTATACAAAAAGCCTTCAATGCTCAGCTCAGCCGTTCCAGTTTTGAATACTGTCACACGTAAGAAACCATTCAGGTAGAGATGAGAAACCAAAAAGATGCGGTTGCCGGAAGTGGCTGCCTGTCGCCCGCGGTTGCGCCATCGTCAAGATTTGTCGAATGACCGATACCTCCAAAAGCTCTTTGATATTTTATAAACTCACTTTGCGAAAATTTTGCTTTACTTGTGACTTCTCAGACATTTACGTCCCAAGCCGCGAGCTGCCCAGTAAACACCGGCGTTGAACCCGATAAGTGAACGTCAGGGCACCCTGTAGATGCCCGTTAAGCGCTTACAGTTGACCCGTTTAGCATGCTTTTAAGGACTAGAAAGAGAGTAGATAAACCTTTTAGCCTGTTTTTTTTGAGATGAGGACTTGAGTGCAACTCGAGCAATTTGTTTGCTCATCTGCCGACATCATCTAACGTTCTCGATGACACTCGTCCGACTGTTGAAGTTTTCTTCATAAACATAGAACTTCAACTCTATCAATGAAATCCGAGAAGCGATACCCATCATAAACACCTAGGGTAGCCAACGCCAACCGTTGCGGCGTACTTCACGCGGATTGCACCCTCACTTAAAGTGCATGAGAAATCCAGCATTTGATAGGCCCGCGTCCCGCCGAGTGATTTGATTGGGCCGCAACGCTCCCGATAATCTCTTCCCAGATCAACTTTGGCTGCGGCGCTCCCGGTAAAATACACTGAGCTGCGGCGTGCGAGACTGAGATTTTAAGGGCCGCGGTACGTCAGACGAGGATTGACTTAATGGCACGAGACTTCGGCGCTCGTCATCTGCGCTGACATGTGTCATGTCGAAAGTCCCAGATGTAGCGTTGGCAACTGAAAAGTGACAGTGCAACTTCTGCGGCTGCAATGCACTGTAATGTTCAACTTGTTAAACCGGTCATGACGACCCGGCTGTCTCCAATCTTGAAAGGTAAATGGAGGAACTGAGCTTTGTCGGTAATTGACGTCGACCTAACAACAGGCTGAATGGAGTAGTCAGTGATGTAGCGTTATAATATAGGATCGATTTACTTTGATGCGGGAAATGCCTCATTACTCATCGCATCATACCAAAGCTCAAAACATAGTGAATTCATTCAGAACAACATTCCTTTTCTAGTCCTTCTAAGTTTTTTGAAATGCAAGGAGTTTTCAGTCAACTTATCATGATATCATGTGATCTTGCGCTTCATGACCGAAAGGAAGGAGAACGCTACGAAAAAGAGAGGGTCCACCTTTGTTGTCAGTCCTATGTACTCGTTCTGTGATGAATCAAGTCAGTCAATTATGGTTATATTACGTAGAAATTTCCCTTGAAAATGCATGAAATGTTAGCTAGAAGGCCATATATTTCTCGGTAAAAGGCGACTTAAATAAGTGCGGTCTAGTCTAATTGCCGATTTTTGGGCTTTCTACCATGCTAATGAGAAAACTCTTTTGTGAAAGGGAAGCTCCGTGCACCAGCACATGACAGACCATTGTAAGCTTAGAACAAGACGAAGCGAAGACCGTATTTTTGCTGCCTGTTCTGTAAAACGAAACATCAGAAATTTCATCTATCTAAAATATCAATCAATTGATTCAATTATTAATTACTAGTCTAGATCAAGCAATAATTGTATGCTATTTGTTTGAAGGGGATATTATTTTTGATGATTCAGATGTTTGACATTGTCAATAAACATGCCACCATTGGCCAAGCCAAGAGTTCTTACTGTTGCTTACAAGGGAAGCGTGTTTAGTCAAAGTAGCCTTTCCAGTTGAGTTTTACACCAGTTTAAAGAGCATTGGATGGTGATTCCAAACATTTTTATTATTTGCCAAGCGCTTCCTGGAGGCCGAGTTATGAGTGTTTTTGAAGCAAAAAATGGATGCAAAATCTACGCAAAAACAATGGTTACAATCTTTTCTACTCTCAACTAAAGCAGTGCGGAGTGTGAAGGTATCAAATAGAAGAAATTCACTGAATGAAGTGCTGCTCAAAAAATCAATGCTCAAAAAATCAGGTGATAATGATCACCTGATTTTTTGAGCAATCTTGGCGAATTTGTTTCCGTTTCGCATTCAGTTTTTCAAAATAAGAAACGCTCACAACTCGGCTTCCAGAGGCGCTTGGCAGATAGGAAAGACAGAATTAGAGTCACCGTCAAGGCTCTACAAAGTGATATAAGTGACATGTGGAAAGCCCATTTCGACTAACACGCATTCCTTGTTGGTTCCCCTGCGACAACGTATACTTCATTGATATGATTCTTCTTAATCAACGAATCAAACATTCTTTCTGAACATTTTATATGCGTGGAAACAGCTGTATGAATTACACGACATGCCCCTTCATTTGCCAACAAAAACGTGCCATCTCAAATCACTTAAAATAGCAATCTGAAAGCTTGGCTGTTGCTGGCGGGTAATATGATCAGCCATAGGAAAGCTTCCTTGATTGCTCTGAAGACTCTCCAGACAACTTACTGAAGGCCAAATTGCATTATTAGCGATAAAAAATTTCTCAAAATTTAGCAGTACATCTTAGAGGGATAAGACTTTTGTGCCTCTCTTAGGGCTGCATGCATTAACATCCCTGCGGGAAGGAGATCACAGCTAAAAAAGCTTCATATTCTAAAACTTCAATCTGGATTTCGCGCTATGTTCCTGTCTGTAAGCATTCCTACTACCCCCCACTATCAACACATTTAACAGCAGCGAGAAGCTGTACAAGCATTTTCCAGCATTTTGTATAATCCCCTGATGATCCCCAGCGGCCGGACGTCTTTTCTTCGAAGTCATTTTTTTCTTTTTTTTCGAAGTCAATAAAACATTCCAAAGTTGTGTTGTTTATCTAACCCAACATGTTAATCATGTTTCTGATAAGTGATGCAACGGAGTTATGAAATTTGCGATGAACCATAAGTCAAAAATTGGGGTTCACCGAAAATCCAATCTTTCGAAAGCTCATTTGTTCACATCAGCAACACGCTTAGCACTGTCGTGTTAGATAATCAGTACAACTTTGGAAGGTTTTCGTTAATTTCAAGGCACAGGTGGGATAGTTTGAGAATTTGCTTACCCCCTTTTCACCCTTGAACCGGGATCAAGGTAACCTTCTTCACCAAAACCGAGAAAAAAACTAATAGTAAGATTAAGCAAAGGAGATAATTTGTACGGGAACTGTTTGTGTATGGAAAAGGAGGAAGAAGATTTATAGGCATCCACGAACTTCCAGGAGGAAAAAGAATAGTAGCTTCTATAGCTGCACAGCAGCGTCAGCGAGGAAGGTCCGTGGTACAACGTTCCACTCTGCTTAGAGTCCGTTCATGGAAGTACCTAGTAGAAGGCGTGTCTAGCGACCTCTGAACGCTTACGAGTTTTTAACATAAAAAATTCATAAATTTTGTAGACGTTTAGCTGGTGCAAGGAAAACAGTGTTAATCATGTTTCTGATAAGTGATGCAACGGAGTTATGAAATTTGCGATGAACCATAAGTCAAAAATTGGGGTTCACCGAAAATCCAATCTTTCGAAAGCTCATTTGTTCACATCAGCAACACGCTTAGCACTGTCGTGTTAGATAATCAGTACAACTTTGGAAGGTTTTCGTTAATTTCAAGGCACAGGTGGGATAGTTTGAGAATTTGCTTACCCCCTTTTCACCCTTGAACCGGGATCAAGGTAACCTTCTTCACCAAAACCGAGAAAAAAACTAATAGTAAGATTAAGCAAAGGAGATAATTTGTACGGGAACTGTTTGTGTATGGAAAAGGAGGAAGAAGATTTATAGGCATCCACGAACTTCCAGGAGGAAAAAGAATAGTAGCTTCTATAGCTGCACAGCAGCGTCAGCGAGGAAGGTCCGTGGTACAACGTTCCACTCTGCTTAGAGTCCGTTCATGGAAGTACCTAGTAGAAGGCGTGTCTAGCGACCTCTGAACGCTTACGAGTTTTTAACATAAAAAATTCATAAATTTTGTAGACGTTTAGCTGGTGCAAGGAAATAGTGACCATCGAAACCGCGTCGTCCTTCGTTTTCAAAAAATATATAGCATGACTGAAATCCGTTTAAAAAAGTGCCTGGGTGAAGGGTGTGCCTAATGATTTCTGGAGATTCTCGAGTTTTCAACATAAAAAGATTCATAACTTTTGTAGATAAACAACTTGTACAAGAAGATACTCACCGTCGGAACCGCCTCGTTCTCCGCTTTCAACAAATATTTACCCTGCTTGGGGTCCGCTGAAAAAAGTGCCCAATGGAGGGGTGTGAGACTGATATAATGGGAGTTCTCAGGTGGAGGCTTTTTTGTCAAATGACGTCTACTTGAGAACTCCCATTATAAGAGTCTTACCCACCCTTCACTAAGCACTTTTTTGGACGGATCTCAGACATGCTATATAGTTTCTGAAAGCAGAGGACGAGGCGGTTTCGATGGTGATTATTTCCTTGTACAATTTGTTCATCTACAGAAGTTACGGACTATTTATCCTAAAAACTCGTAAATATCCAGAAATTATTACTCACACCCTTCACTTTTTTAGCAGACTCTAGGCAAGTTATGCATTCTCTGAAAGCGGAGGACAAGATGGTTTTCAGAAATTACGAATTTTTTCGGTACTTTTCCGTTATCCGGACCCATTTTTTCAAACAAACATATCGCTTCTTTCCTTGTACCAGATTTGGTCCCAACTTTACAGGAAGGAGTGTCAACCTTCTGCTACGTGTCAAAAAAATTTGACATGTATCTACATGTATAGCAGGTTTTATTATGAGTTTGTGTTGCCCTACCTATTGACGTTAATTCGGTTGTTTTTTCAGCCGATAATGACACCAATTTCGATTGAACAACTTCATAAATGGACACTATTATGATAATAACGTTATGCTATTTTCAATGAACAGATTGAGCTTGCCCAGAGTAGAGAATTGCGCCAGATTTATATTGTCTAAGCGACAAAACAATCAGTAGAGAGGTACTTCAAGCCATCAATTATAGCCTATTCTGGCTAAATTCGCATGGCGGACAGAGTTTGAAAAGAAAGACATTTTTTGAATCATTGCTGAAAGCAACAAGGTGTTCTAATATAAGTAAATTGATTTGTCTTTATAGAAGACAATTAAACAGCTTTTAGGTGACTACAAATGCTCTTTTAACTTACCGGAAATGATTTTAAAAAAACGTGTCCAACTGGACCAAAACATGTCAATTTTTTCTTGACACGTGGCAGGGAAGCTGTCCTCGTAGAAATTATAAAAAAGTGTTCTCAAACTAAATAGCGTATTTTGTGAGAGCCCTTTGAAAAAAATGGGTCCGGATAACGGAAAAGTACCATTTTTTCTTTTAGAAAATAAAAAGTGGTAACTCTCTCCGGAAGAAATGATCTCGCATGCAAATCTTCTATGGTAATTTCAAAAACAGGCAGGTTGATGTAAAAAAAGGAAAAATATGAAGAAAATACAAGCTGCTGGTCAGAAACATAGTTGTGTGCTAATTCAGCAGTTCATCGGACCACACTTCAGAAAAAAGACAATCAGTGATGACAAGGAATTGAAAATTATGAACTTTGACTGGGAAAAATGATGAGAGAACACCATGGCTCCCCCTCCCCCCCCCCCCCCCCAGTCAGTGGCGTACCCAGGATTTCCGCTAGGGGGGAGGGGGTGGGGGGAGAACCCGACAAAAAATTTTTTCGGATGAAGGTACTTGGCGTCAGTCACGCACTCCGAAAATTTTTTGGGATGCTTTCCAAAATTTTTGCGGCCCCCTGACCCCAAAACTTCAGAAAAAGGAAGCGTGGCGGCAGCCACGCCCCGGAAAGGAAACAAGTCGCTTGCACATTATAACATAGTTGCCATAAGGAAACAACTGAATCTAAATCTGTCAGTTTTTTAACATTATTCAAGCACCTCACGAAGTCGCGAACTATAAGAATTTCTGATTTTCTGCGTACTGAAAAAATAGCAGCTTTTGCAAAAGTCAACGTGATGGCCTAAGCTTACGCTTACAAAAATAAGTAAAGCTTTGGCGATTGCCTTCTTCAAAAAAATTTATGGGTTATAGGTAACCGCAACGACTACCCATGTTGAAGCGCCAATATCTCCTAGATAATTTCAACAAAGATGATGGGAAATGCGTAGTGTAAACCTTTTAGCACTTGCAGAAGCTGAAATTTTGGAAAACCCCAGTTGGTTTCCTCAAAGTCTAACCAGAAAATGGTACGCAATAAAACTCTAATTATGGATGTGGCTATTTGAAGCTCTGTACCTTCTCAAAAGATGAGCATGAAAGCTCGTCGAGGCAACACACAGATAGGGCATAAAAAAGCTTTTTGAAGGTTTTATAAATCTTTTCAATAGTTAAATTTTGATGGAAAAAAGTTGTCCTGAAAATGGGCTTAGAAAAACGGGCATTATTTTCGCAACAAATTTCGAAAATTTATTAGTGTTTGAAGTGTCCCTGTTTGAGATAAACCTGCTAAAATTCGGTGGTTTTGTTGAGAATTTTACCAAAATTATAATAAGTTATGAGAGTAAGAAAAAAATGCTTTGTATTCTGCTGGTTTGTCCTATTCGTCCGCTATTTGGACTCTATCGGATTGTTGATGTAGAAATTTAGAAAAAGAAACTTGACCATCTCAAAAAACATTGTGGATTTTGGTAGTTTTCCAAAAGCTCATTGACTGTGCTGCAATGCGTTCTCAGTCATCAGAATTTGAAATGCTGCATCGAATGGGACCAGGGTTTCTCATTGGTTCCGTTCCAAGAACCCTTCTCACTCGAAAAAAGTTACTTTTCGAAACCACCTAATATTAGGTTGGAAATTTTGCAATTTTTTTCAATGACTTTCTTTTCTCTCAATATGACGCACTCAAATCTTACCACTATTAGGTCACGGCGTAAGCTACAAGGGCAGCTGCTGCTCGATAGGAGTATGGAATAAGGGCAAAGATTGCAAACTTCCAAAGATTTGGCCGAAAATTGGTGTAGACGTGTATCCTGCATCATGACACCGAGGTTTCATGGGAGGGTGCTTGTAAACCTGGTGCAGGTTTACGGTATGGAACCTCGAACAAAATTAAGAGGCGCTAATTCAACACGTCACTATGGCATTTGTCTTCGCAACGTCAATTACCCCACTGTGCGGATCTCGGCGTGATTTGAGGTTCCGACTCCTTAGTCATCGACGACGGTTGTTCCTAGTCTTGCGTACAGCGACTTGTTCGATTTTGTGAGGGTGCCAGACCATAATTGCTGCCAAAATTACATTTCTTTTTTTTGATGGGCCCAATGAGCCAAACCAACAACAATCCATGCACAATTTTTGATAAATGCGCATGGTCTAGGTTGCGAACGGCTTCATTTTTGCTTATAACCCCTTGATTTATAGGGATACAACAGTTTTTGCCTCAATTTTTTTTTGTTTCGTTTTCAAAAATCAGACAGTTCTCGGAGTTGCAGCATACATTACGACCTTAACATTGTCAAAGCTTGAGCGTACCGCTTTCAAACAAAGTAGTGTTATGAAAAAGTTGCAAAACTTAAGACCGTATGCATTAACGTCTCTGCGGGAGTGGGAGCGGCGTCGGTAATGATTGAAAAGCCGCAGCAACGTTTGCGCGGCCCCCTCTCATAGCGCTGGACGCCGCTCCCCTCGCCGCACGAATGTTAATGCATAAAGACCTTAGTTTCCACCTAATACGTACATGCCTTAGTAACGGTCCGATTCCGGGCTACTTTGGAAGACTACTTTAGGCCAGTCCCAGAAATTTCAAAGCCAATCTTGAATAAGGGGCCCTTTCATTGTTCATCACTGATATGCGTGTATATAACGTGTCAAATCCGCTTGCTTAACAGTTCACTGATCAATTGGAGTAAGTGCTTTACTCCGTCGCAAAATGTCAATTTTACAGGAAAACAAGAAGGTGTCATTTGGCTGTACATCAAAACTCCGGAAGGACAGCAATGGTCTTTGGCATCATATCTTCCATTGCACGTTTGCAACCCCTGGCTGGGAAGAGATCCATAATATGGCTGCGTTAGAGTTGAATAGCACAAGAATCTAATAAAAACGTTTTACCAAATGACTTGAGCTAGAACTACTTTGTGACTTATATTTTGAGTTTCGCTGATAAGGGAAGAATACCAAGCCACACTGGCGAATCGAAAGGAGACATAAAGGCTACTGCATGACAAAGGCGCAATAGCAGTATCAGTTGAGCGGGCGCGAATTCGGCGCGAGCGTATCTTCACCGTAGTAAATCTTGCGCCTTATAACCTCTGCGGTCAGTAAAGCCGCGTTCGCGCCCAAGGGTATTGCGCCTTCGTCATGCAGCAGCCTTTAAATGATTAAACGCGTCTTCAAAGACTTTTAATCTGCTTTTTTTCTGCGGGCAACTTTCTGAAGGATTAAACGCTTAGAAGTCCAAAGTTGTCAAGCTTCAAGTCGCAGGAATTTAGTGAATAGCTGCACAAAAAGCCTAAAAGTCGGTAATCAATTCTCTCTAGTATATCGACTGCAACGATAAGACCAATAGTGAAAATAACTGTCTTTATACAGCCCGCTAATTTCATGCGACCTCGTGCCTTTCAAATTTGAGCCTTAAAGGCTCATAACAAGCAAAAACAGATTCGTATTACTTATCATCTTCCATATGAAAAAGGGGAAGAGATTGACGTGCTCCTTATTTGCTGCGCTTGCTGCGAACTACTTTTATGTTGCAACCAGGGTCAAGCGTGTTGATGCGATCCGGAACACTCATTTACGACTCCCCCCCCCCCCCTTGAAGGTACCCATCCGTACGACCTCCTCTCCCCTCACTTCCGCCCCTTCCCCACCCTCCCCCATCTATCCCCCTTACCTCCCCTGCCCACATTCCTCAAGGTAACCTGCATAAATGAATGTCAATCTCAAAAAGTACCTGCGTGAGAATCTCAGTGAGGTTTCGGAAGCAGAATTTCTAGGCCAATGGGTGCGCCCAGCATCTGTAACACATAAACACTTTCAATAATGTTTGAGATTCTGCAATTTTTTTTTGAGTTTTCAGGCATACTTCAGACCAGCAAACTCGATTCCCGTATGCCACGCAAATTTTTGCATGGGGAAAAAATGACATTCTTGAACTACAAAAGATGTTTTCGACTAAGAAGCTTACTTCCTACCTCTTCCACATTTTTCCCGCGGAAGAAACCGCTTTAGCGCCGTCCAGAACGACGCCAAAAACGTGCATGAGCACGGTAGTTTGAAAATTCGTAACTATGGCCAGGAAAAGATTGAGAGGCTGGAAAGCACAGGTTGTGTAGCATTGTGCCCAGGCTATCCATAGAATAAGCTTCAGCCCTTGAGGAGCAGTAAGTTCGAAAAAATTTAGATGCGACTCTCGCAAATTTAGATGCGATCCTAAAAAGCAAAAACTGGGATTTTTGAGCTTAAGATTGTGTAACTTACCAGAGAAGTTATAAAACAGCCTGCAATTTTTATGACGGAAGGAAGGAGGATGGCCTTATATTCGAGCAGAATTGCAGCCAACAAGCTTCAGTAACTCTGGAGAAATTTAGATGAGGCGCAGATACGACCCCCCCCCCCCCTTTTTCTCATTTTTTGTCACCATACATAAAATCGTAAGAAAATCCACAGTTAACAAAATGACACCAAATTTTGCAATTATATATCGAGCATCTCCGAAGTAGAGATAAATCATATGGGTCCTTGGAAAACACTACAAAAAGATTTAGAAATTCATGATGGTCATAGCTGGTAAAGATATTCGCTTTTGTTGAGTGTGTGAGACTTCAGGAAGGCTTCTGAAGCAAGATTTCTAGAGCAATCGGTGCATTTGTCAACTCATACATCCTTCAAAAGTGTTTTGAGCTCTTGTAAATGTTTTTCTTTGAGAATTTTTACAGATTTTTTTCTCTTTTTTATTCTGATTTTCACTTTTTTGTAGATTTATTGTAAAAAAACATAATTAATTATCTGCTTTTTGTTTCCCTTTTAAGCTTAGGATATTTTGGCCTAACTACCCCCTCTTACAACCCCCCCCCCCCCCACCTTAGGTACTGTTTTTACGACTTCCCGTTGCGACAGTCGCATCACAAGCTTGACCCTGGTTTCAACACTTTTTCAGAGATTCTCATCACTGTGTTTGAATTGCAATCATTTTCCCATTATGAGCACCTCCTAGAATATAGACATGGGGAACAATCATAGAAAAAGACTACAGATTTCTTAAAAGTGAAGGCGTGTTTTATCTCGAAGATGCGAAACAAGTGAAGAGAACCTCAATGAAGGCAATGCAAAACTGAAAACTGCACGACTCGAAACTACTCCTGCACCACCTGACGACTATCCCTCTAAAAGCACCGTCCACCCAAAGTGAGGGTTCACGAGATTCTATGGCATACTAGTGTGGGCCCCCACACTAGGCCAACCCCCAAGTTTTCCCGCAAAAGACTGCTTCCGGAGCGAGAAATCCGCTCTGGAAAGTATGTACGTGATACGTGATCCAAAGCTGGTCACTCCGCCCATTTTGCAGCTTTGGGGGCGGCGGCGCTGATATACGCCGGGCGATAACCGCGCGGCAGCCCTGCAAACTGCACTTCCACCCGCCCCGCTTTCTCCAAAATAGAGGTTTTTGGGATTCTCGACTTCATATTCGAAATCAGGGCCTTCAGAAGGCGCGGAAGCGACAAAAACATGGAAGTCGAGAATTTGGGTGGACGGTGCCTTTAACCACTACACCACAGCGCACATTCGGTATTGGTATTCCGATTTCATTTCGCTGCCAAAGTAGGCGCGAAATTCCCTCACAACTTTTTTAGAGAAACGATTAGCAGAAACGGCATCACATACGTAACTATCGTGTCAAGATGGGTGTAACGGTAAACATTCTTCTCAAAAGGCTCTGGTCACTAAGTGTTTCCTTGTGAGAGTTCACTACGCATTTAATCATCATATGATCAACGATTTCAACGACCGTCAGCTTGGACTACTCCGGTTTCTTCCTACTTCAATGTTCGACTCAATGCAAATGCTACACAGAAAACTAAGTACCATTTGTAAGGAGTACGCACTTTTGTCAACTACTTGTTAACAACCTCCCATAATTTTCAATCGCGGAAAGTTTTCAAATTTTCTTTATTTTCAGCCTGCACAAAAAATTGCAAACGTTTAACATAACACTAACAATAGAGTGTTTCATTGACTGTGATGTGGTCCGCAGCATCTGCTCTATTCACTAGGAGCAAAATCCATGTCCAGTCTTCTCAAGAACGCTTTGCAATTAATGCTCGATACATCATTATCCAAATGCATTACCTTTCATGTCAATCATCATTTAGGCTAACTAAGCAGTTTAACCCCAACGGAAGATGTCTGATTGGGGAGGACATTAGCAACCGCGATAAAGTGGCAGACACGCAGCAGCGTGAGCAGTGGGTCCTTTTTACACTGTTAATACAATGCGATGCGCGCTAACATGCTTCCAAATTCCCTTCCTACTAAAGCTAATGACTTTGCCGGGCAGCGCTTGTTATGCAGCGTTTGGTATCTTGACTTCTGAATAAGTTCAAGGAGAACGACAGATTGTCTGCCTCAAGTTCTGATGGCGTTGTGCACAGTGAAAAGCAGTTGCCAACGGTGAAACTGATAATTTGAAAGCACCCTTCGCTTCTGCCAAGAAGCAAGTCTCTTCGATTTTCGGAAATATTAGAAACTATTTTTTGTTCTTTCGAAGAAATGCTGCTTTCGACCGCACATAAGACACCGACTTTGATAAGGCCCCATTGAGAAAAGTGTTGCACATATTTTGATTTGAAAAAAAATTGCTCATGTTCAAAGTATGTGAAAATAAAGAACTCACGAACTTCATTTACCACCAAAATCTTTGCAGCCATCATGGAGAACGAGCTTTTAAAGGATATATTGTAAAAAAGTTGATTTTGGAGTCGCCTATGATGTTCGCAGTTAGAACAAAACAGACCCGGTGCTCGTCATGTGCATGATATGCACCTTCTGTGGTCGTATTCATCAACGAACCCAGTGGCTTCCAGAACCCATTGGGTAAGCTCAACCCACAAAATCGGTGTTCACGAAATTAGTGGGTTCCGGAACCCAGTGGGCTAAGCCTACCAGTGGGTTCCGAAACCCACAAAAAGCCACAAAACCGGTATTCACGAAAGAACTCAGTGGGTTCGCGAACCCAAAAGGCAAGCATACCGGTATTCACGAAACAACTCGTGGGTTCCGAAACCCACTGAGCGCTGGGTTGGCGAACCCAAGCATGGTGCGAATTCCTCAGTGGGTTACATGCGAACTCAGTCCTTTTGCTGAATATTTGTGGGTTTATATAAGGAGGAAAGGTTACTACTTGCAACACTTATACATTAATAACACCATCCATATTTTTCATGACTGACAGGAATGTTGTTGAACAAATCTTGATAAGATATTCCACTGATATGTAGGACTAGCAAACTTGATGCCAATCACAATTTGGCAATTTTTGAAAAGCAACGCGAAAACCTGTGCATTTTCCGATGTTTGTGCATACTATCTCCATACTGCATATTATCTCCACTCTGCATACTATCTATCTGTTTTGTGCATACTATTTCGAAATTTTTCAGATAAAGCTAAAGAGGGAGCCTCATATAAGAAGCAGCATCTGCCTGCATTCGTGTTACATATTTGGTTGTACATGCGTTTATTTGTTTGTTCATGTTTGTCTATATCCCTTTATTCCGCAGATTTATAAAAAAGTTCCCAATCCGATCAAGTCAGCAGACGAACGCTTCAAAAAGCGGAAGAAGTTTTCAATTAAAATAAATTGTTCCTTAGTTCCGTGAAGTGAAAAATGGGAGGGGAACAACTAGAAATAATGTTAGTCGCGTGTTATTTCCATGATAGTGAGAACTCTGTACAACCATGATCCCTTTGCACATTCTGATCTAAAGAAAACGTACTTCTCCTACCCTTCGAGCGCCCTCGCCGAGAAACAAAAGGATAACTCAGACAATTTTCATAACGGCTACTGTACTTGTTAACGCCAATCCCTCCGCCCAAGCCAAATGAAATCGCTCAAACAACAAATCTAACTGATATAATCGCTGATTTCGACAATGATTATTTTACTAGTGATCATCGCAATCTATCAAGCCCGTGCACTAAATTTGGACAATTTTCCACCAAAAAGCCAAAAGCCGATAATTATCAGAAACTGTGATAACGATCATTTTATTAGTGATCACCGCTTTTAATTATCCCTCTGCACCAAGGAGCAATCTTCCACAAGAAAATCAAAAATTGATTTTCCAATTGATAACTTTGATATAATCATTTTACTAGTGATCACCGCATTTAATTATCCCCGGCACCAAATTTGGGCAGTATAAATTGATAACATCGGTCCATATTCCAAAGTAGGATACCTAATTTTCAATGATATCCATCACTGGAAACTGAAGATGACTAGGAAATTCGCAGAGCTTTCACAACAAGATGCAGCTCGGTTTGGGACCCTCGAAAGTGCAAGTAGCCACCTACTCTTCGATAACTTTACATGATTGTTTGCATTGCGCGATAATCTTACACTACTCTCTTCTTATTGCTAGCTGCGGCTGTCGTCTTGTTTGATGCGCAGGCATGACACAATTCCACACATTCATATCTTTATCATTAGAGTATTCTTATTCCATGAGGAGCATAGCAAACATTTTAGATAATGGATAATGCTGAAAGGGAGACCATTATATATTTCAATGAAGTAGTCTCAAGGCGCGATTTTCGCGAGCGGGTGGACCCTTCGGAGATCCTAGATGATGTCCGCTTCCGGGAGCGATTTCGCTCAAGTCGCGAAGGGTTCTACCGATCGCTGGCTTTGGTGCAGGACGACTTGGCCCTTTCCACTGCTAGAACACGCTCGATCAGTAGCGCCCACAAATTGGCAATCTTTTTAGAGCATGTAGGGAGTTCCAGTCTTCAAGGCCGGTAGTAATCTACCCTACATGCCGGCAGGTCTTGCCCTCAACTAGCCGCGATCTCGCCCTCGGGTCATGAAAACTGCCAACGCCCTCTAGAAGTTCTCCAAAGCAATCAGTCTGGCACTCTCCAGGTTTGAGGGTCCAGCTTAAAGGTGGGCACCAGATGGAGATCGAAAAAAATCCGAAAAATCCCGAAAACTTCAAGTTTTGGACCCAAAAGATTGACCTTCCGCAACCTCGTGAGGTATTTTGTCGAGATTTCTGCCGCGATCTCGCCCTCAACCTGCCGGCATCTCGCCCTCATGTCGGAAAAGAAAGGGAAATAGTGTTTTTTGTGGAGTGCAACTGCCGGCATCTCGTCGTACCCCTACCATGTCATATGTCATGAGGCTCATGACATTGCAAAATATTCTGTGGGATTTTCGGACAATTTCTTTATTTTTAAGACTTTTTTTTTGTAGCGGAGGCATACTGATGACCAAAATAGATAGTAAAGTAAAGAAAATCGCTGGAATGATGAGTTTTTCTACTTTGATAGAGAAAGGAGGAACTGTTTGTGTATTCGAGGTCGCTTTCCCGCGTTTTATTGAATGTTTTCACTTCATTTGCGTGCGTTTTTAGGTGAGCAGACATGACTGTCATTTTTGATCACTATCAATGTGTGTGGTGTGCTATTTACGAGACCTGTCAGCTAGTCGATGATCTATAATCTATCTCTATAATTTAGTATCTGGTGAGTTAGGCTATTTATTCTCAGAGATTGTACATGGTGTACTCTGTGTCTTGGCCAGAATGTGACAAATGCAAGATTGCGAGCCTTTCCTACGCTTTATTTACCTCAACACGGTCCTCAAGCGCTTTTCTAAATCAAGTAGCACGCTTCCCGAAACCTTTCGAGCGGTACAGAGTAGTTTTGTTCTTTCAAGAGGTTAAAGCCTTTGCGTCATATGGATATGAGCATTGTTCGCATCTGGTACGACTGTCCAATTTGACAGAGCCTCTAGAGCTTTTGAGTTGCTACCAGCTGATATGTTCAGTTTTCTCAGTGCTGCCAATAGGCTTCCGCGAATAATTGCCCCTATCGCTTACCTTACAATATATCGCAGAAACATGAGAGGCAAAGATTCCCGTTGCAGTAAAATTTCACTTTCCTTCATGGCTGCTTTTCCGGTTGCAAAGCGCTTTGAGAATTCTTTTCTAAGAAAATCCGGTCTACTTTTGACTGTTCTATATCCAGGTATAGCACCTGCGTTATGCAACAATTTCCATCTGCCTTTTGAGGTACTTGACGGTGAGTCATTTCCTTGTTCATTTTGGGAAGCAGCTGAATTGCATTTCTAGCCAAGCGGTCTGTCGCACTCGTAGTAACCTCGATTCTACTGATCAACTTTTGGGCACTTTGAGCGCTTATGATTGATATACGTAGGTGTGTTTGTACTTATACATCTCAACGCCTTGCTTAAACACTAACAGCGAATTGGGATTCCTATGATTCACGTATCACTGAAATAGGTATGATGATGGTATGTTATAATAATTGAATCTGACTTTCAACTAGTTTTTTTCTGGTGCCTTGTTACTGGTTGGTTTTTTTTGTTTCATTGTTACGTTATTTTTCTTTAGCTGAATTTCGAAAAGCTCAGTTTATGCTCGGTCCACGGACAATCTACAGAAAGACCACCTGCTGGAGAAGCGTATTTTAGTTCGTACATTACGGATTGTTAGCTTAGAAATCGTTAAATTGCAGTCCCATCTGACTTTGTTTGAATTGAAATTACAGATAATTGTTGCCTCTTTTATTTCTTTTTCGCCCTCGTATGCATGTTCAATGGGCTAAAATTGACAGAAGCCGACGCGAAGCATCGAAGCCATTTTGCTTGCCAGCTATGTCAGAATCGCTGCAGTTGAATGGTAAGTTCCCTTCGCAAACTTTTTGAGTTATCGTGCGCATTACTAGTGTAGAATGACTAAAATGACTTGCTTTCTACCATAGCGAAGTGGATGAAGCGAATCAAGCGGATCAAGTATGGCGCATGCCTAAGAGGTAATATGGCAAAAATGAATTTAGCGGTAAGATCCTATGAAAGAAGCGCTAGGTTACATAGAAACGACACTAGAAAGCAAGTCATCTTAGTCATTCTACACTAATAAAATGACTTGCTTTCTAGTGTAGTTTCTATGTAACCTAGCGCTTCTTTCATATGGGTCTTACCGCTAAATTCATTTTTGCCATATTGCCTCTTAGGCATGCGCCATACTTGATCCGCTTTATTCACTTCGCTAATGGTCAAATCAGCAAACTGACCAATGGCGAAGTGGATGAAGCGGATTAAGCGAATCAAGCATGGCGCGTGCCTTAGGGAACGGCCATATATGGCGTTGCCGAGAATGTTTGAGTTCCGAAGTTGCCGGGGTGGCCGAGGCTGCCGGCGTTGCCGGTCGCTGTAGAACTGCATGATAGCCTCCACGTTTCTCGAAGCTGTCTCTGATCTAACTCCGGCAACGCCGGCAGCCTCGGTAACGCCGCAACCTCGACAACCGTTGCCGGAAACCTATGGCCGTTCCCTTACGCTGCGCGCCTCGCTTACACAGCTGCCATCATCTGGGACTAGCTAATGTAACAAGGGAAGGATGATCGGGCGAAGTGGCCATTTGGAATGAGCTGTGTATTAGGAAACCGTCGTCGGTAAGGCAAACTCAAAAGTACTTTCTCTAGGTGCCGAGCGGTTCGGTGGAGTTACAAGGCCATTTCCCTCCGGCGCAGCCGGCGCACCCAGTGATGAGCGAGTCGCTAGAACAACTTAGCTGTGTGGCGGTGACGCAGTGGCAAGACAACGGACTACGAGGCAGATGGTCGAAGGTTCGAGTCCTGATGGTGCTATTTTGTTTTGCAGTTCTGTAAAAAGTCAATTGGGTGACAGTAAACGAAAAATACTCATTTCTAGGCAGTTAAAATAAGCTATTTACTGCAAAAAAGTCACTATTTCTACAATAAGCTATAATCTTCTACAATATGTAAATCTGTGGAGGTTATGATGTCACAACAAGGGATTCAAATGATATATTAACATGTATGGAATACAACCACAAAATGCTCAGAGCAGAAGAGCCTCGCAGCGTGCACATCGAATAAAATATAAACGACGACAATCAGCAGCTTCACTTGCCTAACAAGGTCTGTGAAAAACAGTACTGAATAGGAGACTCGAATTCGCCGGGGTGGTTATCAATGTATTCGGCTGCATGCCATGGGTATGAAAGGAAATCTTGAATCGCGGCGAGCAAAGTTGTTTGTAAATGAGCGATAAGATCTTAAGGATGGAACCCCTATGATGCAGGGTAAAGTTCAGATCGAGAGCCAATACATGGGATGTGAATCGATTGCAAATCTGCAAGTGCGCGCCCTGTGAGCTTCTGCTTTGAGCATTCTGTGGTTGTATTCCATACATGTTAATATATCATCTGAATCCATTGTTGTGACATCATAACCTCCACAGATTTACATATTGTAGAGAAACATAGCTTATTGCAGAAATAGTGACTTTTTTGCAGTAAATAGCTTGTTTCAACTGCCCAGAAATGAGTAGTTTTCGTTTACTGTCACCCAATAGACTTTTTACAGAACTGCAAAACAAAATAGCAGCAACAGGACTCGAACTCTCGACCACCTGCTTCGTAGTCCGTTGTCTTGCCACTGCCCCACCGCCACACTAGTGCGTTGTTCTAGCGCCTCGCTCATCACTGGGTGAGCCGGCTGCGCCGGAGGAAAATGGCCTTGTAACTCCTCCCACAAAACCGCTCGGCACCTAGCGAAAGTAGTTTTGAGTCTGCCTTACCGAGGACGGTTTCCTAATATACAGCTCGTTCCAAATAGCCACTTCGACAGATCATCCTTCCCTGTAAGTAAATCAAAGAAATGAAGACGGCATTTTTTTTGGGAGACGGTCGGGTGGAGGAACGCTATCATATCCTGCTAGATTGTGGCACATTTATATACTAGATGATGCGTCTCGCCGTGGTGAATCGAACGGTTCCTCAAATTCAGAGTTCTTCCATTCTGAAGAAAGATATGGCGATGCTACGCGGATTTCGACGGATTTTTTGCGGCGCACTCCTTTGCTCTCCTGCGGACTCTAGGAGTGCAGCGCACTCTGCTGCTATCCGGCGGACTCTAGCGGAGTGTGCTCAGCCGCACTCCGACGCACTGCAGCATACTCCGGCGGAGTGCGCCGCAGTCCGGCGACTTTTTTGACGAATTATGAGTGGTGTTGTAATTTACATAATCGATATTGCCGTGTTTTATTTCGAGAGAAGTTATGCATCTTGTATATCATCTTAGTCAATCCTGTCACCCCATTACTCCCATTAGCAGTACCAGTGATCATTTTATTTTCTACTATGAATTTGTACAATAAACTTGTATTAATCTTTTCTACATAAGGAAGGCCGGGGTACAGTGTAATGTAAAATATGAACTACAACAGACGAGATGACACGAGAAGATCTCAGACAAAATTCTTCCTAGTGACGTAGTAATTTGCTCCCCAAACATATCGAGAATTGACTTCAAGACTTAGAAGTGGGAGAATTGGCAGTAGACGGACGTTGTGTGCGAGGCGATGTCGGGGCCGTTGCATTGTATCGCACCCTCGCTAGTATTTGTGCTTCCTTTTTCTTTATTTCGGCCACTTGGATTTCGAGTTATAATTTTTTCTGCTTCAGCCTAGCGACCTTGCTTTCCTCTTCATAGAGTTGCGTTCTCTTATCAGAGAACAGCGACAGTGCTTCACGCGCAGTACTGAAAAGATCCACAAGTCGAAAGGAAAGATGGCAGCATCAAATGCCCCACGCGGTCGTACTCCGATGTCGATGTTGATCGGTGACGTGAGGTTCGCGACAATGTTGCAGCTACTTCCTGAGATAGCGTGGGCATTCTTGTGATTTTTGTTAAGGCCCGGGTACATCTGCGGCATCAACGGCATCAGTGGCATCGGCGACCTTGTCTGCTTGATTACTGGAATAGTTCCAACAGTAAATGATGACGAAGTCAGGGCATATAGAAAGCTAAAATTAATATTGCAAATGTAATCTTACATCTCGTCATCGGCAATGACTGCTCGGTATCGTCCAGCGTCACGTCCTCGTCTCCGAAGGCATCATCCGAAAAGGGTTTACTTAGCTGGAAAAGGGGAATGCAAAAGTTATTCACTTATTCCCGGAATGCCGGACAATGATGTTTCTCTGCCAGCAGTCTGCAAGACGATGTAGATAAGCAGACAATTTTTTGAGCATGTAAACTCCCCTTCCCGTTCCTGCAAATTTTTCTTTCTGTAAAAGATTGTTTAACTGATCGATTGCGTTAGATGGTTCTTTCCAATATGGAACGTTGGTGTGCAATGACATCATCAATCATTGGCCAGCGAACAGCTTTGCATACATTTGCGTATTCGACCTGGGCATCAATCACTTGCTTCATACCATATTATTTACGCCTGAGATGTAGGAGAGTGCAGGTTCTGCCAAAAATTCGTTTCAGCGAATTTCGTCGTTAGCTGCAGCTTTTCGGAGAGACTTGCACATTTGTTGCCAAGAATTCACCGAATCATTCAGTATTGAATTCGCGATTAAATCTGGACATTGCGGAAAAAGAATAGCTGATTTTACTTTGAGCTCACAGTAGTCAGGAAATAGTTGACGAGGACGGGCTTTGATGTGCACGATACGGATGTTCAAGTTGGCTCTAACAAGTCGGTGGTCACGAAAGAAACTACTAAAATTAAGACTAAACTACTAAACGATAACAAAGCTCAACACAAAGCTCAACAATAATGCTCCCGAGGCTTGACCTAAACAGATCCGCCACGCGTCGGCGGATAACAGGCGCAACACAGACAGACTCCATTGAACCTCTATACCTGTGATGACTTCATATATGCCTAAACAAGCTCACTCCCTTTCCATTCCCAAAAAGATTTTGCGGACTGGACTTGAACTGATTCAGTGGGGAGTTTGCCTTTTTGTTTTATATTTTTTTGTTGTTGGTTGTTTGGTGTGATGCTTCGTTCTTCTGTTGTATGGGCGCGTCTTGTGCGTATTAAATAAATATATAAATAAACACCTCTCCGTTCCCAAAATTCATAACTTAACATCCCAAATCTTAAATCTTCTAAAGAGTAGATCATCCAAAGCCAATCCTGAATCTGATTTTATCTTTTTCCACTATGGGTTTCGATATGCTGAACCGCTACTCCGAAAGTAACATCAAAGGCGAGAGCTAAATGTAAGGCACGAGCACAATGAACAAACATGAGAAAGAATTATCGATTAAAGGAAGCAGACAGACGCTGCAATAAGGGGCTGCAGCTATATATAGCCATTTTGCTGGCAACGCGCCAAGGCAAGGAGAGGTCCGGAGGGAGAAAAAATGAATGAAAAAATGAATCGTCGCCGGATAGCGCGGCAACCAGTGCTCCCGGGCTCCTACTTCTAGAAATGCTCGTATCGCTGAGCCGCGACAGCTTCTCTGCCAAAGTGCGTACGCTACAGTACAGGTACAGGCGCCTTATTCAATTGCCCACGCACCGCTTTGAAACCAACGCGCGGGCGGCTGGAAACGTTGGGTCCCGTAGCGCTGCAGGCTTGTTACAAGCACAGTGCGCGAGCGCTGCTTTCACGCAAATTTTTTTAAACTTTTGAAGGACGTTCTCCTCAAAATAATACACTACATTGTTGAAAACCGCATGAAGTTGACAAGAAATTTTTCAAAAAACAATGAACGTCTACAGTCGTTCACGGCGGCCGCTCGCTAACGCTGCTGCTCAAAGCACAACGCGGGCAATTAGGTTTTACAAGGTCTAAAGTGCTTTGCTGTGCGGATGATAGATGAATTAGGAGGCCAAAGAAAAAAGTTGTGCTCGTGCGATAGGTTGTAGAGGAGTTCATTGACTAATATACCCTACCCCTCCTCTGACGATCCCACTATTTGTCATTCCGCTGTTGTATAGATGCGGTCCCGCGAATCTGCGTTGTTAATGGATAGCACGTAGCTATGCTATGCAGAAGGAAACCTACGATCTAGGCGGTCAGATAAAAGGTGGTGACCTCACCATTTGTCATTCCGAAGTTCTATAGCGGTCCGCAAAACTGCGCTGCTAATGGTTAGCACCACTATGGTTTCCCTCGCAAAAACCGATCGTGTCGAAGTTCATTGAGCACAGTTCTTCTCTAGAGGCCAGCGCACTAATTACTCTTTAGAAGCTAAAGAACGAACATTGCAAGAAAGAACTCTGATCTGTTGTTGACGGCTCCGATTCTCTGTTTTTTTTTTGATTCTCGTACAGTGGGGTTTCTTCCACCGGTTTCCTTTCTTGTCTTTGACGAGTGGGATAGGAAGAGCCGAGTAAAACCGACCTTCGCAGAGGAGTACTCTGCGTTGATACCACTGCTT